>VMDR010031791.1:0-11920 GCA_007922815.1 Macrotus californicus | reverse complement strand
CTCCATTATCTCTTTGAATCTTTTTGAGTCCTCATCTGGCCTCCATGTTTCTTACTTTTCATTTTTATTTACATTCGTTCGTTTATATTTTCTAATTTTTGTCTCTGCTATATAATATTCTCAAATAAATCTTATCATTCATTTGTTCTCACTTCAAGTGTGCCTAGTCTAATATTTAACTCTCCCATGGAGAATTCTCTTCTCAAATTATCCTTTCATGACTCCTGGCTTTAGAAGATAATAATATATATACTTCATACTTCATAGGTATGTACTTCAAAGTATCAAGAGTTTTAAGTTTATAGTGCTTTAGAGAGTTTCCTGGAACACAATAGGTACTCATTAAATGTTGGCGGCTTTTATTATAAATTTAGGATACTCAACTCTGGCTCTCATTCCCATGGGGCCTCGACCTAGACTTCTCTTCCTCCACAGACTTCAAACCCCAACCCTCAGCCATTTAGACCTATATGTACTTTCCATAATCCCGTCCTCCAATTTGATTTCGGCCTCCGCACACCCTCTAACTTTCTGGAAACTCTTTTGGATTCTGGTTTGCTTGTGTGTCCAAAAATTCCTTTAGTGTAGTTTATAATAATAGTAATAATAAAAACTAAAAGATTTATAGCACTTGTAGTGGCCTCCATTCAAAAACTAAGCTAATTGTCTTTTCTACCCACATCTAATAACTTTCCTACAGTGACACCCAGGACTTAGCTTGAAAGCTGCCTAGTGGAATTTATATCTGTCCAAGCTTTGAGAATGAGTTTGGTTCCTGTCTTTCCTGTCCACTTGGATAATCTTCTTGCAATATCTTAGAACAGTCTAAATTAAGAAGGTGAAACTCTTGCCAGCTGTGCATGGGGGAATGGTGGAACACTCCCGCACCCGTATGTAAACAGGACCAGCTTAAGTATTTGGAGTATAATTGCTTTATACTATAATTTTTGCCAACCATGCAAAAAGAATTGGACTAAGAAGGAAAAGCTTCACACTTGAATTCCTGTGAGGGCATTTATTTTATTATTTCTGAAACCTAAAAAGAAATCACCCAAGCCAAATAGTAAAGAAAAACAAATGGGCAGCAAATGAGAGATAGGAGGAAAAAAGAAATGGAGACAGAGAAGCGAGAGGAGACACTGGTTCCAAAATATCACAGTGCAGGGATTAGAGAAATGTATCACACATATTTTTAGTCAGCAATCTATGCTGTAAACACTGTTTTTTAAAGCTTGTGTGTCAAAATCAGCAAGACTTTCTGCTAAAAGGGGCCCTGCTGTGAATAACACAGAGGAGAAAGAAGCGGGTCCACTAATGGAGCGCAGCACTGGGCAAAGAGTAACAGAGAAGATGAAGCTGGGGGCCAGGCCCTAAAGGAAGTATTTGAGCTATGCTGATCAAGTGGTTGCAAGGTGACACGCAAAATAATACAAAAAAAATCCCAAAAAGTATGTTTGGACTTTTTTGTGGAACCTGGTGAAAGGGCTGAGTTTTGCATCAAAGTTTGTATGAAGCTGGAAAGGATCCCATGCAGACAGAAGGAAATTCCTACATCTGGGTTATGGTAGGAATTGTCTCTTAAATGTTACAGTAGGATTTGGGCCTCAATGTAATAAAAATGTTAATGTATATATTGGGAGGAAACAAATACCTTTTTTTTTTTCAAGAAATGATGGAAAAATTAGAGAAACAACATTACAAAATGTTGTTTAACCAGGGACTGTTTTCAGAGCTCCCCCCAGTGGCTTCAGTTAGGGGCATTGTCTCTGAATAATTTTGGTAAGTATTGAAGATATTGGTCCCATCTCCCAGGACCACCATTAGGAGGAATAGAATCAATAGCTGCTAATCAGCCCAGCATTGCATTGCCTTAAGCAGTACAGGTGGCCAAATCTAGATGAAATGCAGAAATCATACATCCCTTCTATTTCTGTGTGTTCTTGCCTAGTAAGTAATCTATAATGCTCTGGCTATAAACTGTTCTTTCCTGGCAACAACATACCACGATTTCACTGGTCATTCTTATTCATTAGTACCAGCTGCTTAACAGTGCCTGAAGGTATCAGGAGAAGGATATGTAGATGTTTCTCCCAGATGGTTTGTTAAAAGCTGATGAAACCCTTTCATGTAAAGCTGGGGTTGGCCAGGCTTGATGTGCATATAGCAAAGTCCAGCCAAGTGAAAGGAGGATCAAGCATCCCACAAAAGGAGAGTTCCTTTCTCTTTGTCACTTTTGACTGATGACCTTCTTCATACCCAGTTACCAAGATTACCTAAAACTATCTCAGACAATATCTCCATTGTGACAAGCAGGGGGTATGATAACTATTTCAACACAAATAAAATCTCCTGTTCCAAAGTTGTTTCAGATTGACAGTCATTCACACTGCAATTTCTTATCTGAGAGTCATGCTCAACAATAAGGTTTCATCGGAGATGTTTCTATTATGTGGAATGTATTCAGTTTTTCAGGAAGTGACTATTCTGAGGACACGATGGTGAACAAGTGTTCCTGAGTTGCCAGTTCTAGGGAAAAACAAATGCAGAGTCAGTGACGTGAGTGCACCGAGTCTGATGAAGAAGACGGAAGGGTGTGTGCAACCGCTGGGCAAACCTCTTCCGCAGAGACAGAGAAGAAGATATCCTGGAGGAAGTGATGTTTCAGGTAAGACTTACTGAGACAAGAGTGTTGGAGTTAGCTAAAAGAGTGGGGAGGAGAGTTTTACTGGAAAAGGGAACATGGACAAAAGCCCTCCATAGCAAAGATAATGTCTTTTCAAGTCACTTGCAAATGTTTAATATAGCTGGAGCTGAGTGATTGTGTGAGGGATTGTGAGGAGTGAGTCTGGGCAAGCAGACACTATTCTGATCACAGGAAGGATATTTGACTTTATACTAAAGGCAACAGGAAATAATGGAAGCAGGAGAGCCACTTGAACAGATACATATTTTCAAAGGATCACTGTGGCAGTAGCTGGGGAGGGGAGAGAGGGGACAAAAAGTGGGTAAGTTGCTGTTGGTCTGTATTAGATGAGAATTTTGAGGATGGAGAGAAGTCACAATCCTGAGGTATGGGAGTGACAAATTGCACTTTAATTCCCAGGTACTGATTTCCCCATTCTGCCAAACATCTCCAGTCCCAAAACCACACGCGTTATTCATCCTGTTGTCTCTGTGCTAACAAGGCCCTGCCGGGAACCAGAAGCCCTGGCTTTTGATAATAATGAGGGCCAGAGCCTTGGATACAGCTGCCAGAGCAAATGGGACTGAGGCAGACCAAAGTGAAGCCTGATGGAACAGGGTTGTGAAACTTCCTGTGGGATCAAAATGGAAGTGACAGCAGGGAAAAAGAAAGAAGTGACAGAACAAGAATCACCAGTCATCCCTTAACCTGGCCCCCAATCAGTGATGAGAAGCTTACTCCTTTGATCAGTGCTGTGTGTACCAAGGAAGTCCCACACTGCCAGACTTCCTTCTGCAATATAGATCTTAAAGCCCTGCTGAATTCAGTTGCCTAAGAAACACTGTCTACCATGAAGATCTAAAAAACAAAGAGCAGGACACCAAGCAAAAGCAGTGTCAGAGGTCCCCTGGGAGGCCATGTGACTGTGTGGCAGCTGGATATGGGAACGATCCCAAGACTAAACTGAAGGCTTTACATTTCATGCAACTGCTGACCTTCCACAGGACTCAGAGACCTAGACCCAGCCCATCGCCCAGTGACCTGTGAACACCACTGATTAGTGCTCAATGGCAAACCCAAATTATTAACAGCGGTCCTGGGGTACAGTCAGCCTCCAAGGAAAAAAGCAGTGTTCACCTGAACATGATTTTCTTGGACAAGACAGGTGGAAGCTGGCTGACAGCAGGATATCTGTGCAGATGTTTCAAAGTTGAAGAAAGTTGATGTTAAACTGAAGAAATGTTTTGGATGTTTAATAAAACACAAATCAAATGATCAAACTTTTCTGTAGAGCAACATGAGAAATCCAACGATATACCAAGCTTATACACTTATAGAAGCTGATGTGTTTTTGTTAACATCAAATTACTAATTTTTTTAAGAAAAGATCAATTTAATGCTGAATGTGGCAGGGGGAAAAAAAGTTTGGTAGAAAAACAATAACAACCAATAAGGCTGCACTAACAAAACAAAAAATTTTAAAAAGCCTTATATATTCAGGTTAAAAACAGCACCTACATGCATATAACGTGAAGAGGACTTTTAGCCAGAGTTTGTTGTGCTCAATAATTTTAGATCCATAAAAATGACTGAAGTCATTGGTGCTTGCTCCTCACAGGAAGTTGACTCCTGAGTTAAAATAAAATCACACCTTTTTATTCACATCCTAGGTCTCCAGTTCAGTCTAAACATCATTAAAAGTGCCATCAAAGGCACAAAACTCTTTGCTCTAGCAATTTTTTTTGGCCCCAAGATAGGCAATTGAAATTACTTTAATGGTCAGGCAAAGAAGGAATGTAGAGGCATTAGCCTTCACATTTTCTACTGGGTGAACTTGAGAAAATGTGTCAGTTTGCAAAATAGCTATGGATAACTAAAAATGGTCACAATGTTTTTTACCTCCTTCCTGTCCAGAGGTAGGGTGTAGGACACTTCCTCTTTAATCTGGGAAGGCTCTGTGATTGCTCTGACCATTAGATCATAGAGATAATGCTTTGCCAGTTCCCACGCTGGGAGAACATGGCAGCTCCTCCTTCCTCCCACTTCAAACACCCACACTGGGGGAAGCCAGACACTATGTGAGAAGTTCAAATTCCTAAGACTACCATGCTGTGAGAAAATCCAAGCTTGTGACTTGAAGAGGCTCTATGGAAAGGGAGGTGCCTGGCCAGTCCCCAACTGTTCCAAACAAACCAGTCGAGGCACCCAGGTATGGAGTGAAAAGTGATCATAAACATTAGTCCAGTTGAGCCTTCAGGGGACACTAGCCATCACTGATTATCTGACTGAAACCACATGAAGAACTGCCTCGCTGAGTAGTCAACTCACTGAATCAGGAGATAATATATGCCTCGTTGTTTTAAGGCACTACTTTTGGGGTGGTTTGTTATAAGAATAGGATTTTGCCAAGCCTCAGTGCAGTTTTCAAGAGTTACTGTAATTCTATAGACCTGTGTTTTAAGAGTAGCCAATAGCCCTAGGTAGCTCCTTAACCTTGAGTTAATTACATTTAAATAAAATTTAAAATTCAGTTTCTCAGTAACGCCACATGTTCAATGCTCAACAGTCACCATTGGCTGGTGGTTACCATATTACACAAGAGCAGATTGTGAAAGATTTCCATTATCATGGAAAGTGCTATCAGAGCGACCCAGAGTCCTGTCCATGCTTCTCTGCAGAAGGATGAGGCTGAGAGAGAACATTTTGACAATGAAACCTGTTGTCTTACACATAACACTAATTCAAAGCATAGTTCTAAGACCTATGGCTAACCGAACAACAGAAAGAAATGAAAAACAAGGCCCAGATAAAAACAATGTTGGTAAAACTCATCCAGGTTTAAGTTTTCTAAGCACCAGTCTTTAAAAAAGAAAAGAAAATTTCTTAATTGTGTTCTTCCAGCAATGACTGGTCTCGTTTTATCACTGAATATGGGAGAGATTCTAAGACGGGAAAAAAATCATCTCAAGCTTAGCCTCGCAAAGCTGAGGCAAGCATGCCGCTGTAATTGCACAGGACATTATGCAGAATTCATAAAGGCTTTGCCTGACAGAGCATCATTAAGATAAATCAACTGGAAAAGAACAAGGATCCGGTACCTTGGCATGAATCCAGAAAAAATGTTGCTTTTCATTATGAGATTTCTTTTGTTCCTTGTGGAAAATCTTGAATCTACAGGGATGTATATGGATATGTCTACATGAAACAGAGAATAGACAGTTAGGCATGCAAACCAGTTGTGTGTGTACATGTACACAGGCATGGCTTTAGAAAGAGGATAATGAAGATGTCATCTTTTCAAGTACCTTTAGGGCAATTTGGTGATTTTTTTAGGTAATAATCAAGCTATATGATTTCAGAAATTAGAACTTTCTAATAACATTTGAGATTAGAATAAAGTTTAAATCAAGTGTGAGATGAAGATGCAAGACACATAAAAATGTAAGATATAGGGTATTTTATTTTATTTTATGTTGGCCCAAAAAATAACTCCTGCCTGTGCTTCCCCCTGATTTTCCTGTCCTCAAGAATCACACCAGTAAGCCTCAACCACCAAAGACCTCTACGAAGGAGGCAGCATGCTTGTTCTTTATTTTTGAATGGGGAGAAGGTATGCTTATAGCTTCATTTATAGATATTCTAGGACAAAAGTAATGTCAGCAGAATAGTTCCAAGATTGGCAAGGTTGACTAGAGATTGACTAGAACTCAAGAGATTGACTAGAACCAAGATTGACTAGAACTCAAACCAAAGAGGCATCTTTTCCAGTATATCCCCCCAAAGACTTAATCATCCATAGTTTCTGATGAGAAGCCACTTTGGGTTTCCTAACTAACATATTTGCTACATGGAGCAAGAAATGGGGAAAAGGACATGATGGAGGCATGAACTCCTACCCCCAGATCTTCAGAGACAAGGGGCTGTGTGCAATTATCACAAGAATCGGCTCAACATGCCTATTTAAATGCCACGAAAATCTAATCTCCAAGGATCTCTTCATCCACTATTTCCAGGTACAAAAACAGTTCCTGCAGCCACAAAGGCATACCAGATAACAGTGATCCTGCCCCAATTACTTTAGGACACAAGCTGGGTAAAATGATCTTACATGTAGGCTATGGAGGTCTTTCCTTGGTTCTAGTTGAACACATCAATACCTTACTCATATACTCAAATCTTTCCTTCTTTGCTTTCTCTTGCCTACATTGAAATGAAAAGAGACATACATGATAGCCAACGGAATTGCCCTGCAACTTTAAAAAATAGTTGTTTAATACTTTTGAGCTTAAACCAGGCATGGAAAATGTCAACCCGAAAGATTAAATTTGGAGAAAGTTACTAGCAGAAGAGGGCTAGAGTTATAATGGAAACCACATTGCAGACGCTATTACATGTGAGTCATTGCTGAAGTGTTTCTTTACATACATAGTAAGTTAGATAAACTGTATGCTACCAATTTATTGCTCAAATCTCGGCATTATCTTGAAAATGTCCACTGATGTTAAGTGTTTGCAATGCCTTTTAACCTTCAGAAGAGAAAGATACTATCTTTCCCATAAAAGGCATTCAATACAACTTTTTGGCACTGAATTAAATTTGGATTTTATTGTTTTAGATTTTGTGATAACCCTAACAGTGCAAGAATTAAGATGATCTTTCTAGTCCTGGCTGGTGTGGCTCAGTGGATTGAGCACTGGCCTGCGAACCAAAGGGTTGGTGTTTGATTCCCAGTCAGGGCACTTGCCTGGGTTGTGGGCCACGTCCCCAGTAGGGGGCACTCGAGAGGCAACCACACATTGATGTTCCTCTCCCTCTCTTTCTCTCCTTGACCCTCTAAAAGTAAATAAATAAAATCTTTAAAAAAAAAGATTATCTTTCTTTTTAACTGCAAAGAAGAGTTCTGATTGCCTTAAGCAGAGCCAGCAAGATGGTAGAGGTAAGTGTGGCCATATTTAATTTGAAACCAATGTTTCTAACTTAATAAATAATTTGTGTATAAATTCATATGCTGATAACAAATACCTCTAAACTGCTTAAAACAGACCACCATTCAGAGAATTTCGCCCTCAACTTTGTGTGTTTTGAAACTTAAACATTCCTCCCCCATCTTCAGGAAGATGGGCACAGAGAGGTGGAGTGAGGTAAGACTGATCATCAAAAAGCCCTTCATTCAGCTGATGTCACCCATCCGGAAATAAAGAGCCATGTGCTTCTAACATAAAGACTCCATTAATATAAACCAAACACAGGAGTCATAATGCTCCACAGCGTGTAAGTGCCATGAATCCAGGATTTTGTGTCCATTTACTCACTGCTGTATTCTCAGAAACTATAATAGCAACTAGCACATAACTGGTGCTTAATAAATATTTACTGAATTCTTTCACAAATAATTAAGCCACCACTTCATCATTGCACAAGAAACAGGGTTGAAGTTTTGTGATGACCAATCTGCAGTTTATGGCAGGAAAAGAATAAACTATAACAAAAACATTTAAGTGAGAACATCCATTCCAAGCAAAGGCTGTCTCACGGCAAAGGCTGGAGAAGCCAGATGTGGCTCTGGTTGCCCTTCCTCTGTAAGTACCCCTGCACAACAACTTTCTCTCTCAAATCAGGAGCCACCATCGTGCAGACAGAACACCTCGGAACCAGGGGACCCAAAATGAGGTTTACACCCTTCTGGTCACATAGCCACATTCCCACCACGTGATCAGCCTCAGGGTTGCAGTTATTTGGACAGAAGGAATTTCCTGTCCTCTGGTTCTAGCTGGGGATAATCACTCATGACCTTAGAGATGTGTTTAGACCTTGGTAAATAGTGAGGAAGCAGCAAGAACTCCAGCTAGGGGAAGAGCTGAACTGGGATAGGAATCCACCATCCAGGCACGACTTCCCATAATATTTGCAGGACCTAGAGCAAACGTACTGGCAAAGCCCTCCAGCCAAAAACCATCACTTAAGTGTCTGTAGTGTGTTGGCATTAATGACTTATTTTAATAGGGAAGAATGTTCATCGTGGGAAACATGAGCTTTCTTATTAAGAGGGCATGAGAAGGGACATGCCCTTGGGCATGTGTTAAGTGATTCTGAGGAGAGTTTAAGAAATGGGACTTTGCTCAGGGTTGGATACTGTCAAGAAAGCAGGTGTAATGTTATGTGTAGGACTCTTAAAGATCTTATATAGAAAATGAGAAGAAGAGAGTGAACAGGAAGTTGTTTCAGTGAATAAGCAGTGGTGTCTCATAAAAACTAAGAGAGGATGCTTGCTTATGTTTCTGTTTGGAAAACGTTCCTGTGCACAGAACATGATTTCCAAGCGGTTCTGTTTCTGCCTTGCTCCATCATGGTCATAGAGGGACCTTGTCCAGTGCTGGTGTTCTGTGCGATTGTCTATGTTCCCCGGAGAACACCATGGTCTCGCCGTTCAGTACCAAGGCAGCTCCCAGCCCCCGAAGCCAGCTCACAGATGTTCGGGCTGCTCTTCTCTTTACAGGACAAAAGAGGCCCATCTATCATTTCTCTGAGTATTTAAAGTTAAAAATCAACCTAACTGTTGAATGAAGTATGTTTAATCCTCTTGCCTTGAAAAGTATAGTCATAATAACAAAACTGAAAAGATTGTGTAAAACTATGGTTTTTTCATATGGCTGAAATTTGGCAATATATTTTAAAAGACTGAATTTAACTACTGTTTTGGATGTCTGAATGTCCTATTGATGAGTCAGTGATGTTTGTATGGCTAATAAAAGAAAGAGCTATATGGTTCATAAATTATGTATTCATTTCAAAAAATTTTCTTGCCTCATTTCAGCAAAATTGCTAATTATGCTGTTATAGTAAAGATTTTTACATAATTTGTGTTTTACCAACAATAATAATCTAATGAATTTAAAGTAAAATGTTGTCTCTGACCGGATAGCTCATTTGGTTAGAGGTCATCCAAATATGCCAAGGTTACAGGTTCAATCCCGTCAGGGTACATTCAAGCAACAGACAATGAATACATAAATAAGTGGAACACAAATTGATGTTTTACTTTCTCTCTCTCTATACCTTCTTCTCTCTCTCAAAATTAATACATAAATAAATATTTTTTACAAAAGTGATGATATTTAAAATATATAAAATTTGGATATATTTTCACTGAAAATAGAAAATAAAAGTTCTTTAAAGGATATGTAGAACTTTATTTTTGAAAAAATTTTTGAGTCTAAAATAATTTCAAAATAAAAGCCTTAAAAAACAAAAGAAAATTACTTGTTGAAAACTGGATGAGTTGACTAAGTGTCAGGGCTTAGCTGGTTCTGGGTTTTTTTTTTCTGTTTTGTTTTGTTTTTTGTATCTCAATGGAAGATATAGAGAGGCTGGGGGGACCTGAGTTATCAGCTTTTGCTTTTTCTTTCTTTCTCTCTTTCTCTCCCTCTCTCCTTCTCTCCCTCTCTTCCTCTCTCCCTTCCTTCCTTCCTTCCTTCCTTCCTTCCTGATAAAACACCGTTGTAATGTGAGCTAAGATGGGAGTGAGGAGGATTTATTTGTCTCTCCGGACGCCGATTTCCCTCAGCTACCATCCCCGCTCCTTGCCCTGCAGCACATGGCCATCTGCTTAGTCGCACTGGCCTGGTCTTGGAGGGATGCATGCAAGAAGCTCGCCCTGCTAGAACTGTCCCTTCAGATGATAGCTGATATTGGCATTCTTTTTTCTTTGATCATGTTTCTTCTGAATTTTCTTCGATTGTTTTTTGCTTGAAATCTCTTCCTCCTCAGGAGTCAGCTTGGTCTCCCTCTTGTGGCCCAGGGGCAGTGCTTAAGCGGGACTCGTACCACTGTTGGTACGGTGTGCTGTCAATGAGCACAACGCTGTTCTTTATACTAGAGTCTTGGTGTGCATCAGTTTGTTGCTGGATGCATTGTAGACCTCATAAATCTTTGTTTTGCATGTACAGGAGAAGTTGCCTATGTGCAGCCTCAAGGCGTGGTAGTTTTGTTGCCCCCCACACACACACAGACTGTGTTTATATGGCGGGGGTCAATCTTAGTGCTGGCAGCAGGCGCCCCAGCTCATGGGTTCACTTTTTGCAGGGTCCTTCTCTTGTGCCCAGTCTTGCCATACTTTTGCCAGTTGTCCCGAGAGGTGCCCATGGCTCAGCGCCCGCTTAAATTTCAAACTGAAGAAAGTTCAAACACTGAGATTCAAATGTGGAAGAGAAGCAAGAGGCAGGGAGCAGGTGAGGGAAGATGGGCTCAAGAAGTAGCAGAAAGTTCAGTTAACAATGATCAAAAGAATCATTGTTGATATCAGACCACGATCTCCCCACAGACAGAGGTCCAGCTCAATCTAGTGTAAGATTTCTAATCTGTAGGTGCATCTACTTCATTGTAGTACCATTTCCAGAGACTCTATTTCCTTCCCCAACCTTCTTTCCACCCGCCTGCCTGGGTTCAGTTCCACATCCTGTCCAGACAGTCTCAACACCTTGCTCTCTCAAGGCTGCATCCTTGAAGATGGCTCCAACATTCCAAGCTAAAATAAAAGTTTTTAATTAAAATTATTTGCATATTTTTTCAAAAACCAAAGATTTTCTTCTAATCTATTCAAAATCATTACAGAAACCAAAAGGCAAAGTAAAACTCATCATTATGGGATATCCAAATATCAAACAAAAATTAGATAAAGAAAGGTAAATTTTAATTTAATATTTTAAATATATAATAATATTTTATATTACAATAAGAAATATAATAAATTGCATTAAACATCTATAAAAATCAAATTATTTGCAATTCCAGCATTCAGCATCCATTTAGTTGTCAATGTACAAAATTGCTATCACTCTTCACCAATATTACATTCTAGATCTACATTTATAAAATGTAAGTGAAAAAATTGTAAAGTCGGAAGTGATTTTAAACAATCACATACAAACTGTCGGAAATACCTTGTTAATGTCCTAAGTTATCTATAGATCCACAAGATGAGGAGAAAATGGACTCTCAAAATCATGAGTTAATTGTCTTTTCTCTTACCTAAGCATTTTTGCCATTCAAATCCTTTCTGCATGCTGAAGTATTTTATATCTCTGATATCGATAGCAACACAACCCACATGGCATGCAGACATTGTCCAAGATGTTTTGTTTTGAAGACAGAGGGTAAGAGAGATAAAGAAGCATTGCACTGAGCTCCAGAACTTGAGGGACAGAGATGCCCCTTCACTCTAATAAATCTACTTTGTGT
>VMDR010031790.1:0-11922 GCA_007922815.1 Macrotus californicus | reverse complement strand
AATCTCCATGAGTTTGAGTGTTTTGGGGTTTTTTCCTTGAGGTTGGTTTCTAGTTTCAGGCCCTTGTGGTCTGAGAAGACACTTTCTATCATTTCAATTTTCTTGAATTTGTTGAGACTTGTTTTGTGTCCTATCATGTGGTCTATCTTTGAAAATGTTTCATGTGCATTTAAAAAGAATGTGTATTTTGTTTCTTTGGGATGAAAGATTTCATATATATCCTTTAAGTCCATTTGGTCTCGGACATTGTTCAATGCCATGATGTCCTTGTTGATATTTTGTTTGGAAGATCTATCCATTTTTGACAGTGGGGTATTAAAATTCCCTACTATAATTATGTTTCTGTATATATCTTTCTCAATGTCCTCCAAGATTTTCCTTATATATTTGGGTGCTCCTGTGTTGGGTGCATATATACTTATGATGTTTACATCTTCTTGATGGATTTTTCCTTTCTTTGAGTTTTATGAAGGGTCCTTCTGGGTCTCTTTTTATGGCTTTTGTTTTGAAGTCTATTTTATCAGACATAAGTATTGCTACCCTGGCTTTCTTTTCCTGTCCGTTTGCATGGAATATTTTTTTTCTAGCCCTTCATTTTCAGTCTGTGTAGATCTTTTGTTCTGAGGTGGGTCTCTTTTAGGCAACATATGTGTGGGTCATGTTTTCTTATCCATTCAGCTACTCTATGGCTTTTGATTGAAGCATTTAATCCACTCACGTTTAAGGTTATTATTGATAGATACTTATTCATTGCCATTTTACTCTCTTTGTGCCTTTGTTCCTCTCTCTCTCACTGTTTTTCCTCCTCTCCTTAAAGTCCCTTGAGCATCTCTTGCAGAGTTGATTTGGTGGAGGCGTGTTCTTTTAGACTGCTTTTGTCTAGGAAGCTCCTTATTTGGCTTTCCATTTTAAATGAGAGCCTTGCTGGGCAGAGTAGTCTTGGTTGTAGACCTTTGTTTTTCATTACTTGGAATATTTCTTGCCATTCCCTTCTGGCTTGTAACGTTTCCTTTGAGAAGTTAGCTGCTAGCTTTATTGGGGCTCCATTGTATGTTACTTCCTGGTTCTCCCTTGCTGACTTTAAGATTCTCTCTTTGACTTTAAATTGTGCTATTTTAATTATGATGTGTCTTGCAGTGGGCCTCTTTGAATTCCTCTTGACTGAGACCTTCTTTGCTTCCTGGACTTGTGTGGCTTCTTCTCTCATCAAATTAGGGAAGTTTTCCATCATCTCTTTCTAAAACAGATTTTCTATCACTTGCTCCTCTTCTCCTTCTGGTATCCCTATTGTATGGATATTTTTCCATTTCACATTATCTTGCATTTCCTTAACCCCTCTTTATTCTTTTTCAGTCTTTTTTCTTTTTCTTGCTCTTTTGGGGAGATTTTTTCTACTTTGTCCTCTAGCTCACTGATTTGAACCTCTCCTTCATTGAGCCTGCTTTTGATTCCTTCTACTGTATTCTTCAATTCAGAAATTGTATTCTTCATTTCCTCTTGGCTCTTGTTGATTGTTTCTATGTCCTTTTTTTATGCTGGTAGTTTTCATTAAGTTCCTTGTAATTTCCCTGTAGTTTTTGGTAGTTTGTTCATTGAGCTTCCTTATAACCATTGTTTTGAACTCAATATCTGGTAGTTGACTTGCATCTATTTCATTTAGCATTGTTTCTGAGGATTCCACCTTTCCTTTAGATTGGGGATTTTTTCTTTGTCTTCCCATTGTTTGTGGGATACTTCTTGTTTGCTTCTGCTTCTTAAATTGATCTGTTTTGAGTTTCGGACTTTGTGGTGTGAATTTCTGTGGTGTAAGGCCTGTGAAATACAGTGGTGCAGTCTCCTTGATCACCTGAACTTGATGTTCTTGGCATCTCCTTTTTTACTTTTATGCTGATTTTCTGGATATAATTGGGTTTTGATTGTTATTGGGTTTTTCTTTTGTGGGTCCTTCCCTGCCACTGGTTGAGGTCACTCCGTCCACCATGTCTTGTGTGCTGTTGTGCAGGCACTGCCTGAACAAAACCACAGAGCTTGAGGAACAAATCCACACCCATAAATATAACTCCCCCCAACAATCTTACTATCAATAGCAAATGAACCAGTATTATTAAGGGTGTAACAAGATTAAGACTATTCTAAGGAAAGAGAGTGGATATGAGATGACCTACTGAAAGAGAAATGATTTTGAGAGGGTAGAGGGGAAGCACTAATAAGAGTTGAGAGTTGGATCAATGGAAGAGAAGGTAAAGTTTATCTCATGAACAAAGAAAGGGAATGAAGAGTGTGGAATGGAGTATGAGAAGGGAAGCATATAATGTTAGGTTTCAGCAGAAATTAAAATAGTATAAAATAAAATAAAGTGGAAGAGAAAAAGAAAAAGGAAGGAAAAATATTAAATAATTAATAAAAATATAGTACCCAAATTGGAGAGACAGATCCACCAAAGAACTATCAAGAACAAATGAGCTAAAATTAATATAGGTGGTATGGGAATAAGAGGGGAAAAAAGAAACAAAGAAAAGTCTAAGAGATGTTGAGAGGATTGAGAAGTGATTTTGTAATGATATAGGGAGAGGGAGTACTAAGAGTGAGGGAAAAAAACTAGACTAAATAAGGGAAAAATTAAAATTTGAGATGCAAAGAAATAGAAAACAAAAGGAGAAGAAAGAAAAATAAAAGTGCAGTATGAAAAAGAAAAAAAAAGATAGACAAAAAAGAAAAAGAAAAAACAAAAACAGGCTAAGAAGGCCTAATCAAAATGTGAGTCAAAAAAAAAAAGGAGTAGGAGAGGGGTCCAGTAAAATTTGTCATTTGAAATACAGAATTAGTGAAGCTCTAGAGATATCCTTGAAAAAAACAATGCAACAATAACTACCCTACCCACAACCAACTAGCAAAGTTTGTTACAGGTATAGAGAGAACACGGATATTTTAATAGCTGGGCAAAAGGATGTGAAATGACCCTTGACGAGAGAATTCATTTTGAGTGTCTGGACTGGGGAGAAATGGGAAGAGTATGGGATGGAAACAAGTTGTAGCTAGAGAGAAAACCAAATTTGAAATGAGAATATTGCAAGGAAAGAGGACGGTAAGATGGCCTAAGAGAAGGGAGAGGCAAAATATGTGGATTGAAATACACTATAGTATAAAATCTAGTGACTTATTATATACAAATTCATTGGACAAGAAATGAATGTTATAAAGCTATGCATGAAAGAAAATATTGCAAATCATCATGGAGACCACAGTGGCTTTTGTATCTGTAGTCTCTTGTATTTAACACTGTTGTTTTTCTTTCTGGATCTGCCTCTGGTGATGTCATATGTTGACCCCATCTGACTTTAGGTAGCCTGTTCCATACTTTCAGTGATCTGCTGTTGCTGGCTGTCTCTTTCGATTGTTAATATGGTCCCTCTGCACTCAGCAGTCAGGTTTAAGCACTGTAGGGTGGAGCCAAATCCTTCCTGGGGTGGGGGCTATTGTTTCCCTTCAGGTAGCTGCTGTTTGGAGGGGAGAGGTCCACCTGAGCAGGATGATTGCTGTGTATATGGGGGTTGGCTCAGCACTGGATCCCTGCGGCTACTTTCTCAGTTCTCTCCCTAAAGCCTCCATCCTCAGTCTCTCTTCACGTCTCTCCAGTCCACTCTGCCCCTCCTTTGCTATGATCTATTGTCTCTGGCTGTCTCCTTTGGTTGTTGATCTGGTCACTGGGATTCAGCAGTCAGGCTTAAGCACCAAAGGGCCAGGGCAGAGACTCTCCTGCATTTGGGGCTATTGTTTCCCCTCAGTCTACTGCCGCTAAGAGGAGAGTGGTCTGCCTGAGCACAAAGGCTGCTGCTGTCTGGGAGATGACTCAGCACTGGGACCCCTGTGGCTACTCTCTTAGTTCTCTCCCCAAGGCTTCTGTCACCTCTCTCCGCAGGTGTCTCCAATCTCCTTTGCCCTTGCCTTTGTCTGAGTCCCAGCTAAGTGGCTGCAAATGAAAATTTGTGTGTTGGCCCTTTAAACAGCCCTTGCATCTCCAACCATCTGTCTCTGGCAGAGAGCAACCCTGCTGCTTTTTCCACTGGCTGTTATTTGTGTACTTTTTGGGCTCTGGTGTTCTAAGCTGGGAATCCTAGCTTAGGGTTTAGACCCCAATCTTCTTCAGGGGATCCAACCCTCCGCTTAATTATCCCGCCAGGTGCTGCCATCCGTGGGTGCACAGCCAGCCCTCTCGAGTCTCCATCTTACTCCTTACAGACCAGCTGTGCTGAAGCTGATTCTGTATGTCTGAAGTTATATGCTTCTCTCTGGCTATTGCTCAGTTTGTAACAGGTGGTTTCTCCATAATTGAATTGTAAGTCCAGATTGGTCCTGGGAGGAGGTCAGTGTGACTCCTATTCACTCCTCCGCCATCTTCCTTTGGTGTTTCGGGATTCTTAGGATATAATCCCAGCAGTGGAAGTACTAGGTCAAAAGGCAGTTCTATTTTTAATTTTTTTGAGGAAATTTCATACTGTTTTCCACAGTGGCTGCACCATTCTGTATTCCCACCAACAATGTACTAGGGTTCCCTTTTCTCCACAACCTCACCAGCAGTTGTTTGTTGATTTGTTTATGATGGCCATTCTGACTGGTATGAAGTGGTATCTCATTGTGGTTTTAATTTGCATCTCTTTGATGGCTAGTGATGCTGAGCATCCTTTCATATGTCTCTGGGCCATCAGAAAGCAATCTTATTGTCCTCTTTTCCACAACTACCTACTCCCCTCTCATCACACACAAGTGTGCACGTGCACATTTGTGAAATACTTTTCTTGGCAAAGGCTGAAATTCTTTCATCAAGAGATACAAAATGTTCTCACCAGGGAACATCCCCTCTCCCTGGCAAGTTCCCCAGTGAGCTTATCACTTATAAAGGTTTTGTGACACCCATGGTTGACACTCTGCTCTCTGGATCAAGTCCTTCTTCCTAGGGGACAGAGGGGCTAGTTGTAGTCCTGACCTCAGAGCATTGAAGGCAGTTTAGAGATTAGGTCATCAGATTGTGGGACTGGATCTCCTGGGACTGAGGGACTTCTCCTCTCTGAGAGGAGAACACCAACGATAGGACACATTTTCTCCTAATCTATGGAAATGGCTAAGGAATTGGGAAGGCTTTGGGAATTTCCCCATTCTACTAGAAAAGGAAATAGAGGGACAGAAGGGGAAGTTGAGGATCTAGATTAACCACCACAACTACACTGTGGGTGAGACAAGCAGCAGTGAAAAGGAAAATTTTCCTAGGATTGACCACTCCTGACACCAGGAGTAGGCAATTTGACTGTGAATTGCTGCATTTAGGAGGGACTGGATGAGGGGTGAGGGGTATAGCTCCTGACAGGTTACTCTTTACAAGTTCATTTGATGAGGTATTACCTAAATACTCCATAGTCCAGTCCTTACTTTAGAACGCTGGTTTCTGAAATTCAGTGAATATCTACACAGCCCTTTCCTCAAAAGAAATGTCACAAGAAACCCAATACAAGAAACTGATATAAATGGACATTTCTGTGGAAGCTGGACGCTGTAACCCCTCTCAGTTTAAGTGTCAAGGAAACTTTTTGGAGCCCTACAGGTTCCATAGACCTCCTCTGATGAAGGGTTGCAGACGGAAAAGAAACAAGGCAGCATGAGCAGGTGGAATTCCAAAACTTCTATCCTCACTTCCAAAAGAATGGCTACAATTTCTTCTCTTTACGTATCAAACTTATAAAAAGATTTTTTTTTGTGGGGAAAACTTCCCTTTAAAAAAAAAACCATCCCCTACTCTACTCAAAATTCTTTAAAATACTGTTTATTACTGATTTCACAGCCTTAAAAACACAAAAGAATACTATATGCTCCAATAAGTAACCATGGCTTGCTCTGGCAGAGGTCCTCAAAGCTGGGGTGGGGGTAGTTTGCCCCTGCTGAGAATTACTAACCCCAGTTAGACCAGATGCTCAGAAAGCTGAAACCTTGGCCAGATAATTTTGCAATGGTAATTAAGGTCCCAGAGCAGTTAGTTGACTTTGAGTTAATAAGATGAGAGGTAATCTGGAATGGGCCTGACTCAATCAGGTGAAAGCCCTCACGAGAGGGACTAAGACCTCTCCAAAGTCAGAGATTCTTCCCACTGACTTGACGAAGTAAGAGGCATATTAAGGAAACCCACATGGCAAAGAACTGAGAATAGTCTACAGGACCCAAGAACAGCTGCAGCTGACATTGAGAAAGAAACTAGGCCTTCAGTCCTAAGCCCACAAGAAAATGGATTCTGCTAACAACCTGAATGAGCTCAGAAGCATACTTTCCCCCAATTGAGCTTCCAGATGAAAATGAAGCCCAGCTGACACCTGAAATCTCAGGAGACCCCGAGCAGAGCACTCTGCTGAATCATGTAGAACTTCTGACCCACAGAAACTGGGTTAAGCTGCTAAATGTGTGACGTGTGTTATATAGCAATAAAAAACTCATCCAACATCTGCAGGCTTTGTAGAAGGCAAATTAAACAAAGTGTTAAAATTACCCATGAAAATCCTTTAGGAAAGCTGCTGCTGACAGCTAGATTTTTTCTTCTACATTGGAACTTATAATGGAAATTTTACCATTGCAAAATTTCTACCTTGGAAGTAGGTGGCTTTCATTTAAGGACCATGTAGTTCAAAAATGCATGTGTTTTTAAACATTAGGATCACACTCAGCACACCAAGATACTCATACAAGGAAACAGATTTATAAAGAAGGCAGCAGTTCTGCATCTTCCTCTAGCCCTCATTCTGGGGTATGTATTCGCTTAATGGAATAGCAGGTGGCAATTCCCTTGCTATTTAAACTGTTCTCTTGCTCAGTATAGAGTTGGATTTACTTAAGTTAAACAAGTATATAATGTAATTCTACTTTATTTGAGTTTTTGTGTAAATTAATAAGACATATAATCAATTTTGGAGAAGCTTTTTTAAAAACCTCATTTGCCAAGACTATATTGATCTTGCCAATAACCCATTAATGAAGAATGCAAACACTCTCAGGAGGGAGCTGCAGCAAAACATAAACAGGAATATTTCTTTTGGTCTGTTTGTAAAATGAAAACAGAGGTCTGGGGATCGATCCTCCACCTTTACCCAGTCCAGAAAAGAGTGAAAAGAAATTATGTCTGTCACAAAAATGATCTGTAACTTGAAACTAGGCAAAAGGAATTTCTAAGTGTTCTTTCAGAGCAATGCTAGGCTTGATTTCTATTGACTAGGTTATTTTACAGTACTCAAAAAATGAACTTCTAGCTTTTTGTTCAATAAAAATGTAAATAATTTATTGTCAAGTGGAACATATAACCCCAAGTATTACAGTTTATTGCCCCGTAACACTTTAATCTGTTTTGTATCTAATCCAGCAAGTTTAACCTAACATTTCTTTATTACATTGCATATATGTGTGTGTGTGTATATGTATATATATATATACACATATATACATATATATATTCAATTTCTCAAATGTTCTTGAATTAGCTTTAACAACTCATGGATTGCACGTTAATTCTTGAGTTAGTTGAATAAAATTTTTAACATGGTTTATTTTATATTTGTGGAAGTGTTAGGCTTTTATCTTTTTAAAAATTATACATTAATTACTCTCCAAAGAAGAGCGCCAACCACATGCCAGGCTTTAATGCAGTCACACTAGATGAAGTAAGCCTTCAGAGTAATTTCCACCTCTCCTCCTTGAAGAGGCATGATCTTCCATCTTCCCATAGCTCTGCAACAACAGAAGAGAACATCTTGAGATTTGCAAGGCAAAGGTTGGAGACAAAGCCAGGCCCTATAGGCCCTGCAACATAGTAGCTTTATGAGAAGCCAGGTAGTCAGGCCCAGGCATGAGCAACCTCTACAAACAAAAAGCAGCAGCAGCAATGAAGAACCATGTTTCAAAGCAACATGAGTCATGTCTTATTTCTATGTGGCACCACCATCAACAGTCTGTGTAGAGATGGGTCTGTTCCAATCCCTACAGTCCAAATAGAAAATATTTTTAAAAATTAGCAAACACATACACTGAAATTAGATTTCTATCTTTGCCAAGAGTGAGGAGTTTTTTTTTCACACTAACCAATTCTTCAATTTTCTGACACTAAATGGATACCTTATAAATTAATTCAATTCAATTCTGACACTAAACAGATGAGATTAGCATCAGACTCCACAGTTTCAGGATTAGTACCATATAACTAACCTCACATCAATGCCAATCTCAAGCATGCAGTGTCCAGGTTCCTCCCACTTCTATCCTTCTTGATTCCCACATCCATGCCTCTCAATCAGATTCCATAATTTGCTAGAACTCACAGAACTCAGGAAAGTTTTATAGTTATCTTACCATTTATTATCATTAAATTAATTAAACAAGGATGTCATTAGACCGAAGTGGCTCTAATGTAAGCAAGCCAAAATCTAAACCTGTAAATGCCTTGGGGTTATAAAATCAAAAGCTAAGGAGAGCCAATCCCAACAACAGTTCGGCTTTAAGAGATAGCCAATCAAATAATTTCCTTTTTTTTTGCTTCTGTACCCATTCTATGTAGGTCATTTCTCCTGGCTTCTATCAGCAGAGCACTCCTTAACACTTCTGGTTTGGCACTGCCCAATTTCAAATGAATTTTGCTCAAATATTTTAATATGGCTCAGTTTCTCTTTTCACATTATAAAGCACACAGATGAACAGTGAGATCAGGAGGCATAGGAAAGATTCAAGAGTTCCAAGTGAAGGAGCCTCTGCCCCATGGATTTGGAGTCTGGTCTCCTTTTGACTTGTAATTGTATTTGCCAATTTGGAAGCTCCCTGAACCCTGTCCTTAAGGGTTTTATGGAGGTTTCCTTCTATAAGCAGTGAGGCTGAAAGTTACAAGCTTCTAATCATGCCTTAGTCTTTCTGGCTCTAGCCCACATCGTGAAGCTATCTAGAGGCCCACCAAGAGTCATCTCATTAGCATAATCTCAGATATGGTTGAAAGGGGCTGGTTATGATTAACAAAAAGTACTCCTATCATCTCTGTCACTCTAGGAGCTCTGTGTCAGGAACCAGGGATGAAGATCAAATTTTTTTTCTTATTATACCATACCAAGGAATCCAGACAAATTCATTAGAAAGCCAAACATTGTAGTTGTGACCTGATATATCTAAATAAATTATATTTCCCTTTTAAGCAACAAAGATATTTATATTTGACCCAACCATATATTGTCTACAAGAGGCAAACCTAAAAAGAAGTGTTAAACTCAATATGTTTAGAAACAAAAATATAGAAAAAGATACATTAAGTAAAGGAGAATTAGTCCTAAACTGTTAAACAAAATAAAGAATAATTAATAAAAACCAAGATCTGCAACAAAAATATGTTTGTCATAAGCCTTTAATTTCTGAATAAGAGAAAGAGACTGAAACACTGTTGTGTTAGAGACTTTGTTAGTTCTTAACTGATCAAGTAAGCAAAAAAACATGTAGACCCTCTGACAAAAGTCATTTCTGGGATACATTTAGCAAATATGAAAACAATAAAAAAGAACACACTATCTTTTTTAGTGCCTATGGAATAGTTTTTAAAGTTGATTATATATTAGACCACCAAAAAACCCTAACTAAATTCCGAACCCAGAAGTTACACATGACTACATCTACACCACAATATAATAAAACTAGAAATTGGAAAAATATGTAAACAAAATATATCCCAACTACTTAGTATGAAAACACTCTTCAAAATAATCCATGGGTCAAAAAGGGAATCAAAACTGCAATTTATAGAACCCTTCGGAAATAATGATAATAGCAACAATAATGATCAAATCCAGAGGAGACAGCCAATCAGTGATCTGAAGCAGCTTCAAAGTGTTCAATAAAAATAATAATTAACAATAGTTTGGTACTTACTATGTGACAGGAACTGAGCTAAGCACTTTCACAAGTAGTTTCTCAACTATTACTCATCATCAATCTGAAATACTTTTATTATCAAATAAGAAAGTAAGAACATAATTTGAGAAATTAAAAAGAGGAATATTAAATGAAAGCTTAAAATCAGAAGAAATAAATTAATAAAGCTAAAAGATTGAAATTAATTAGAAACCAAGGAAAGAGCAGAATTGATCATGAGTCACAGAAGGCATATGTGGCAGAAGCTGTTATCCTGTCCTATCATCGCTTTGGTCAGCTCCACACACACAAATGGGCAAACGGCATTCAACACTCAACTACAACAGGGTGTGCACATAACTGACAAGAGATATTCCTGGAGCATGGAGCTTGGGATCTGGAAGATTGTGCCACTGAACCCAAGAAGATACCTTCATCATAAAGCCATCACAAAAAGTTTGGAAGCCATAGCAGGTCTCCCTAACACAGAGAAACAAAAAGGGGAGACAAAAAAGTCCCAAAGAAAAGAACAAGAGAAATCCCCAGAAAAAAATATTAAACAAAATGAATAAAATGGAAGGAACCAAAATGGCAGATGCAGAGTTTGAAATAATTGTTATAAGGATGCTCAAGGACCTTCAAGGAAAAAGTAGATGACCTCAGTGAAAACTTAAAAAGATAGTATTTGAAAGAAAATAGAAACCATGAAAAAGAAGCAGTCAGAAATGAAGAATACAATATCTGAAATGGAAGAATACAATAAAAGGAATCAACAGCAGGCTAGGTGAAGCAGTGGATCAAATCAGCAAATTAGAGGACAAGATAACAGTCAGCACCCAAGCAGACCATAAAAAAAAAAAAAGAGCATTAAAAGAAATTTTAAAAAGTATAAAAAAACCTCTGGGACAACATCAAGCATAACAACATCTGCATCATAAGGGAACCAGAAGGAGAAGAGAATGAGCAAGGGACAGAGAACCTCAGACCACAACAGAGGTTTGAAGAATAATGGCAGAAAACTTCCCTAACCTGGAAAAAGTAACACAAACTCAGGAAGCACAGAGAATATCAATCAAGATGAACCCAAAGAGGCCCATAAGACAACACATTATAATTACAATGTCAACATTTAAAGACAAAGAAAGAATCTTAAAGGCAGCAAGAGAGAGACAGTTAGTTACCTGCAAGGGAGCCCCCATAAAACTGTCAGCCGATTTCTCAACAGAAACACTTCAGGCCAGAAGAGATTGGCCTGAAATATTCAAAGGGATGAAAAGCAAGTACCTGCAATCAAGACTACCCTATCTGGCAAGGCTATCATTTAAAATTAAAGGCAAAATAAAGAGCTTCCCAGACCAAAACAATAAAATAAAATAATAAAATAACTAGAGAAATTCATTACCATCAAATCAGTATTGCAAGAAATGTTAAAGAGACTGCTTTAAGAAGAAGAAGTAAAGACAGAGAGGAGCATAGACATTTAAAAAAGCAATAAATAAGTAACTATTAATAATAACCTTAAATGTAAATGGATTATATGCTCCAATCAAAAGACATAGGGTAACTGAATTGGTGAGAGAACATGGCCCATATATATGCTGTCTACAAGAGACCCACCTTAGAACAAAAGATTCACACAGGCTGAAAGTGAAAGAATGGAAAAAATACTCCATGCTAGAAGAAATGTTTTAAAAAGCTAGAGTAGCAAAACTTAAATCTGACAAAATAGACTTCAAAACAAAGGCCATAATAAGAGACAAAGAAGTCACACAATACTAAAAGGATCAATCCAACAAGAAGATATAACCCTGGTAACCATATATGTACCCAATATAAAAACACCTGAATATATAAAGAAAATCTTGGTGGACTTTAAAGAAGAGATCAACAGCAATACAGTCATAGTGGAAGATTTTAACAAAACACTGTCATCAATGGATAGATCTTCCAGACAAAAAATCAACAATGGAACAATTACTTTAAATGACACAGTAGATTGTATGGCTTTAATTG
>VMDR010031789.1:0-11923 GCA_007922815.1 Macrotus californicus | reverse complement strand
TTACATCACTAAAGGACTTGTCAGCCTTTTCTAGTTCCCCAGAGACCTCCATCACACTATAGCCTTACTTCTACTATAAGCTAGCATCACAGGGTAAAATAACATCATCTAAAAAGAGGTGAAGTTAGAATAGCATCTGATCCTGGGGTAGTTCTAAATACCTAATAAATAATCAGAGTATGTAAAGTTTTCAAATGTAAGGTTCTTAAGTTTTATATAGAAAAGTTTGAACAAAAGTGTAAAAACAAATCTCTCACTTTGAATCATATGGGAAATGACTCTTGGGCCTTTATGGATGCCACTGAGTAATGGTGACCTTTTTATGAAGAAAAAGGACATGAATGTCAATGTGAATTTTTAAGAGAGATTTTTCTATCATTTTCCCCACATACTCACTGGTCATTAGAGGAAACAAAAAAAAAGATGATTAGAAATATTTAACTGATTTTCTTAGGCGTGTATATGAATGGTAAAAAGCATCTTTGAGCATATGAATTTTGGAATTCTGTTGAGTCTACCTTTCTTGAAGTTCATTTAGATCTTTTTTAAACCTTAATTTTAGTTGACTCTACCTTTAAAACTTGAAGAAGTGCCAAGTAAGGTTTTGCATTTTTCTTTATCTGTGTCTTTTCTATCATTATTGCGCTTGTCATAAACCTATCATTTTGGTAAAAATAGTAATGGAAAATGAGGTTTTCCCTTCCTCACCTGAGGACTCATGACAGTGAGATGACCATGGTGGGCTCAGCCAGAAAGAGTTCAACAAGAACATGAGACTCTGTTTTGGGCATGTAATTCTGATGACAACTTGTCATTCAGTCAAAAATATTTTTATTTTTATTTCATTTTTTTCAGAATGTTTTGAGTTGATATTTGGATTCTAGGTATATCATCTTTGCAAAACAAAATAGATGTGGCTGGGAGCTCAGTGCACTAATTAGAACAATGGCTATCCTGAAACATGAATGTAATCAAAGGACAGCTCAGTGGAGGTTATCACATCGTGGTGGTAAGCATCCTAAGTCGGTATGGTGTTTTCATGCATGCTATTTCCTGTGCTTTCAAGAACATCCATCAGAAAATCACTAGAAGCTTGCTCAAATCGAATGGCTTGCAAAACCTCATTGAGAATTTCAGACAGAAGAAAGGTGGTGGAGGTGGGGGATGGACATGGTGGAATGGGAGGGTCTGTCTTTGCTTCGTGATGATTGTGGCCTTAATCTTTCTCACAGAAGGTGAGATATTTGATTTCATATAACTTTGACTTCAATCATTTTACTTCCTCATGTCCTTTCTCTATTTTTGTTGCCATATCACTGAGCAAAAGGTGCTAGGTACTTTAAGGTTTTATTGAGACAGTCATCTTATCCCCGGTAACACAGACACATGTGGGCGTTAATGCATGTTACTAATGCACACAGGCATTTGGGAGACAGTTATGAGGAATAATTGCATCAGCAATTTCTCTGTTACTTCTGACCTAAATAGGGCCTGTACCTTTCCCCAAATAGATAATTAGTTCTGCTGCTTCATTTCAAAATTACTTTTTTTTTCTCAGCATAAAACACTTCCATCAACTCTCTGTTTTAGTTCATATACGTACATGTACACACACAGACACAAACACTAACACTTCTTGCAAAGGGTAATTCAGTGTATGCATCAAACAATAGCAATTCTCACGTGCAAGGTTAATTGGACCAGGCTGTGAATGCAGGATGAAGAAAGGTGGATAAGATAAGTTGGATACAAAGGCCATTGTCCATGTCAAAGCTAAGGGTAAGCAATAAAGGTTATGGTACATTAGGTTCAAGAGGCCATTAAAGTCAATTAGGTTAAAGCAAATTGAAGATTGTGGAACATACTATACAATTAAATCCTGAATTTACTATAGAAACACGTGGAGGTTCTAAAATACGCAGATTTCTGGACCTATGCTAAGGACAACTATTGAAACATATCAGTTGAATCAGAATCTCTATAGTGTAGCCAATGGGTTTGTATTTTTAAAAACTATATCCAACTGTTTCTTTTGTAGCCAATCCAGACACCCCCCAGAAACATTAAGAACAATAGTAAAATCCACTGATGAGCATACATCTGTTAGTTAGAAACAGCCAGGAGACACAATTATCCAAAAGTGGGACAAAGGAGACTTGTCAGAGACCTGGTGAAATATCATAGGTAAGAAATAAAAATAAACATAAATAAATGAAAGGTAGAATGTATTAGATTTTGTTAGTTTACACTGCAGTAAGAGTTGCCAATTTTTAGTGATTTACAACAAAGGTTTATTCCTCGCTGGTAACAATCGAGTTGCCGTGTATCCACTGTAGCTATGCTCCCCCGAGTCTTTCTTCTAGGATCTAGCCCCCATGGGCTACGTTCCTGGGGCAGAGGGAGAAAAGCTTCTGCTCAGATGGGGCATTTAACTTTTCACTCACATTTCATTGGCTAAAACCAGTCTTATGGCCAATCTTGATGTGAGTGGGGTGAGGAAATGTTTTCCTCCAACAGCAAAGCATGGCAGGTTACATGAGAATATGTGGGGACGCATCATCTTCTTACAGGGAGAGGACCAAGTACCACTACAGCAGTTGTGGTATGGCCCAGTGAGATGTCCCTTCAAGAAAGAACTCGCCATGAGGAATGAAGTTAGCTGACAACCAATGACTCATTGGGGGGGGGGGGCTTTGTACTTCTTGCCACCATAATTCTGAGCTTCACAGGGTTAGAGGTCCTTGTCTGCAAATGGAGCACACTCCTACCAGAAGACACAGCAAGGGTCCCATTGAAAAACAAGCTCTAGCTGCCTCCTGAGCAATCTGAACTTCCTTCACATAATGGCCAGCAGGCGACAAAATGAGTCTCCACTGCGGAAGAGATCATGGGCCCCCATCAGCAGGAGGAGACAGGGCTGCTGTCACATGATGGGGGAGAGAGAAACATGTGTGGGGCCTCTCTCCATACTCTCTTGCCCAACTGTGATTTTGAATTATCACGTGCAGTAACTTTGGCCTGAGAAAGTTTCGGTGACTAGGGGTTCCAACTTCTCATGGAAGAGGAATTAGTCTCCCCGCCCAGTAAGCCACTGAGACCAGATGAGGCATTTGCTGAGGGTGAGAACAAGTATCAGCCACAGCCCCCACATAAACTGCAATGATGACAGCTGAAGTTCATCACACTAACCCCCTTATAAAGTTCCCCTCAGGAAGAGTCTCTTGAAAACTATTTTAAAAAGCCCCCAACCCTATAAGAGAGAAGCATCTGCTGAACTTGAGACAAGTTGTGGTGACCCATCAAACAGGTGGCTCAGATCTCCATCAGGAGGGAAATTTCTCTAAGGACAGAAGGTCCCTGGCAGCCACCAGCTACAGTCTCCGAATCTGGGGCAACACTTTAGTCAAGGCACTCTGTTCCTGGAAAGCTTCTAGCCAATAGCTGGGCATGTTGTGGTATAGGACCTGGCTGGTTCTGCCCAGTGTGGGAGTCCTTTATGGGGCAATCTGAGTTCCACTACTGGGCTGGCTGAGACGTGCCCATCACTACGCCACAGTCAGGCCCAGTCGAAGGCTCTTCCTATTCATTACTTTCCCATCTCCTTCTCCTTTCATAGCTGTCAAGCCTGCGTCTTGGCCTGAGGCTGGTCCTGCCTATTCCTGCTTCCTCCTTATCCCAGACATGCTCCTCAATAAGTCTCTCACAGTTTTAACCCCATCCAGCTGGGTGTCTGCTTTCTAGATGGCATGACCCGACATACTTGGGAACAATCATACAACCTATGACATTCAGAAACCAAAGAAGAGGGAAGTGAAAGCTTAAAAGCAAGCCTAAGACCGCAGAAATAAGAACTGCATGTGAAAATAGGACATTCTCTGGCTTCAGACTGGACATTTAAATGGTGGTTGGTGAGGGAGGAGCCAACTCCCCTGTAGGAATACTTGGCTTGAAGTGAAGTCTATGGGGGCTGAAGAAAGCAGTCTTTTTGCAGTAAGACTCTAACACTCAAGATAGATTAAGCCTGACACATCTCATGTTATAAAAATAAAAATAAGTTTCATAATCCTGAGTTTAAGCAAGTATACTTTTTCTCACACTGTGCAGGCAATGTTGCAAGATCTAATTGTGTTGGTTAGTTTTTCTCTTATAACACACACACACAAATAATGAATTGCTTAAGTTGAGGGAGGTTGTTTACCCAGAGGTAACTGATAAAATATTGGTAAACTTCTCACCCAGACAACGTATTGCCTAATGGACAGACCCGGATAACTGTGTCTGGAAACAATGGGTTGTGGGCTCCACCCCCAGTTTCCTCATTAAGCAGCTACACAATATTAGCTACCGGCCCCTAAGACCATTTCCTTACCTGTTACATAGGAGAGCTGGCCTCATGGAATTGTCATCCAGTTCACCTGAGGTAACTGTATATGAAGCACTTAACACAGAATCTGATATATAATATGCAGTCAGTAATTTTAGCTTTAAAATTCCTACTTTTAGATCCAGACCTCCTGCATCTCATTTATGGAATTGTCATTTGCATTGTAAGGCTGTGTCTCTCCAGTGTGGTGTGTGGTACCGTGTAACCACAAAAATATACACAGAGTCAAAACAAAATCCTACATTTAACTCAAACTATCAGGATTATCTAGGCAACTATACTTTTCATGCTCTTAACTTTCTTCAACACTTGCTTCAGTTTCTCAAGGCACCTTTTGATCAGGACTGACAAGGACAGCTACAAAACAAGAATTTCAGAACTGCTTTGACGCCGCTATTCAACAGAAGACGTTATTTGTCTGGCTGTCAACTTGAAGATCTATCAGCATTAATGTGGTGTGTCTCTTCCTAAGAACCATTTCCTTTCAGAGATCAGAAACACGACCTCTGAGGAGGGTGAGCTGCCAAGGAGAGATGTCACCTCTAAAAGTGACAGGGTTGTACCTTCTGTGTGTATTTTTGAAGAAAACATGCCAATGTTTCATAGTAGAGTCTTCCTTGAGATCCACTGGAGAAAAATAGAATCCCAGTCCATGTATACCTTTGCCTTCAAGCATAGCTAGGAAGTCAGAATACTCACTAAAGGGCTATGTCGGAGTTTGTTAGCTTGAATCTTTTTCTGGGACAATTCTGTGAAGCTGAGTTCAAAAATCCATCTGTGATCCTAATGTGTTTAATTCAGTCTATTTCTACTTGTGCAAACGTCTGAACCACCTGGAATTTTTTATGTTGATTTTTCAAGGGAAAAAAATATGTATCTGGTATCAGCGAATGGGCACATTTAACTGTGAAGTAAATTGGGGAAAATCTGAAAGGAAAATGGAGGCTTTAGCTGTAAAGAAGATAATGAAATCTGCCTGTGGGCAAGTGGATGGCTCCCATCCACTAACCATTCAAATCTTTCATGTTAGTTTTACTATAAATGAATGAAATGAAATCAATATTTAGAATTTATTCGTTAAAATTATGACTTTAAAAGTTTATATTTGATGTTGCTCCTTCTTGCCTTCTCTTCAGACACAAGAGACCAAATGCCAGTGACCCTGCCCTGCCCAGGGAATCCCCTCCAGGACACCTTCTCTAGAACTTGCATCTTTTCTCCTTCAACATCAGCCACGTCTAGGTATCATTTCCAGCTAAAGCAACCTATGCTCTTGAAAAATTGTGCAGAGTAAGAGCCAAGAGATTAATGCATTACACCTTTTCCTGTTTTGACAGGCAATATGCCTCAACCCAAAGTCAGACTTTCAGGAGGGTCATAGTTGATTATATCTGCAACAGTTTTTGGCAGATGGAAGTCATCACGCAATTCATCATATTCACAGCCCCATAGGGCCTTTGTGCGTACAAGTGACTGTCCATTCACCTCAACCTTCTCGAGGGCAGGTCTCCTCTCTTCGTGCTCACCAAAGTTGGCACTACTACATGCTCAGACATTCTACATGCTCAAACATATTTGTTTTATGAAGGAAAAAGAATGAAAAAAGAAAAGAAAAAGTCCACTTTGGAGATAGCTAGAGAGAGAGGGCTGAGCTACAGAATTTCCTAGACCTTAGTCATTTGTGCTTCTTAAAAATTCATTCTCCCTGTTCCTGGTCATGGAAATTCCTGTGTGGAGACCAACCTTCTTCATCTCAGTTGGATGTGTTACTCAGTCCCAACCAATCAACCACTAGATCACTCTGGCCACCACGACTATTGTAGGGACTGGTGAATGCCTTGGGTTGGTCTGACCACAGTACACACCATGATTCACCTGATTCTTCTTGCCACCAGGAGGGGACACTGTGGCATAGTAGAAGACCCGAATGTAGTTATGCCTGCAGCTAGGACAATCTGGGAGCCCTCGGCTATGTCAACTTCTAAATTCCATTTTGTTGAAGCCAAATGTAGTTAGATTTTCTGATGCTTGCTTTGGAAAAAGTCTTGAAGAAACCAATATAATACAGCAGTTATGAAGTAAATAATTTATGTCAGAACATGCATTTGAGGCCAGGTAAGGACTAGGAATGGCACAGAGCAGGAAGTGAATGCATCATACTAATTATCGCTTGAAAATATGTTTCCTATTTAACACTATAAATTAAAACAGTTAACTGCTTTGTGTGCTTGTCCCATATATATAATTTTAATCATGCAATATACTTTGATGTGGAAACTTGGCTCCAGTAAAGTTAAACTGCGTTCATATTTTCTTCCAAATTGTTCACTCACCATTACCCTTAATAGCTTCCCTGAGCCCCAATTGCTCATTCAAAGCCATGATATGTGGATGTTTTTGCCTTAGGTTCAAACATTTATTTTCAACACTTTGTATCCTCAGTGATATCTATTTCCTACTTTTGTGCTCCCAATATCTTAAGACTCCTAGATTTCTTTTCAGACATGAATTTCCTGTGTCTGGTGGTTTGTTGATTTTTCTGGTATCTTCAGGTCAAGTGCTAAAAATGTAAGCTTTATACACCTTTTTATTAACTGCTGTGATAAACTATTATTGAAAAAGTAAAGAAAACAAAACAACAGAATAAAATAACTGTCCCAAAGACAGGAAACCCAGATTCCATTGGCTCTGCATGTCATACTTAAAATCAATACTCTTAAGCATCAAAAGTGTTATTTCTCCTTGCTAGGATATTTCAACTCTGCCCAAAATTGGGTGTCTCAGAAATAATCTGAGATTTGTAATCAACCATTCACTAGCTATCTAATTTTAGGTAAAAGGCACATAATTTCTGAGCCTCAACTACTTTTATAATGGGGGACACACTTCTCAGGGTGCTTATAAGAAATTAAAATAAGTTAAAAAATTTCAAAAGCACCTGACAAAATGGTTGGAAGAAATAAAAGCTATACACATATTGATTCACCTCCCCTACCTTCCTGACTTGCCAGGGAACTCTATCAGTTTTCATCTTTCTGTCCCCTGCAATAAAAGAGGCATTTTAATGTTTCCACCCTAATACTCTAGCAATATAAGTGCATTTTGTTTATTTCTGCAAGGTGGCTTTGACCATAATTATCAGGTAATATGCTTCCAAATCCAAATTGGGGCAGGGGGTGGGGAGATCTTGCTGAAAAGTGAAGGGTAGGAAACAAAAATAAATAATTTCTTTTTTCTGTCATAATTATTAATTGGGTATTGTCTAGAATTAGGCAAGTTGATTGCATATATTTTATGGTTATTTCTGTCAAAACCTCATGATAATTCAAGATTTTCATGACCATTAGGGCTCAAGGTAATCATGGCCGGGGAGTTATGCTTGAAAAACAAATATGCCATTACTTATAACCCAGAGTTTGCGGTGGATGTTGCTGCCCATCAGTTTGATGCTTAGTCATAACAACAAAATGAGGATGTTAGATTGAGGAGTTGAGAGATATTTCTTTAACCTTTATCAAAAGTCCTTTTATTCACTTCTAAGATTCTAAAGAGGCAGGACAGAAATATAATGCTTTTTAAGCTCAGAACAAATTTTATGGAACATTTTTAAGAGACTTATTTTTACTTGAAGCATGACAAGTGTTTTTAAGATTAACATATGTTATTATGTATGGCACTTGGGAATCTAAAATTAAAACATTCTTATTTCTATACATAAATAAGATAAGACTCCTCTACCCCGTGGAGCATCATGGCTTAAAGGAGAGAGAATATATGAAAAATTCAAATCAAATCATAATATTCAAATTCAACTTAGAATATAGTTTACAGAAGTTAACATCGTGGGAGATGTTTTCCAAAAATTCAACCAAAGAAAGGGAGGTTCTGGAAAATATATTTTATTTGTGTCTTTAAAACTGACATAAGCTTTGAATATGTTTTGAGAACATGCCAAGTTTTTACAAATGAGTTTGGTTAACCATATGTGGTTCCTTTCTTCAACCTATAACTAGGAAGTAGAAATTCATAACATTAACATATAATGGTCTTGAACTTCCTCAACAGAAGGGGCTACTTTAACCCAATTTAAAGTATAATAACTGGTTTCCCTTTCAGAAGGGATGACGTTTATGGCAGAAGAAACAACTCTCTGTGTTGAGTCATTTAATTCATTTACTATTTATCTACAAATATCTGAGTGCCTACCCTTTGACCGTTAGTGACCAAAGCAGCATGGTCCATGTCCTTGGGGTCACAGGCTACTGAGCCAGCATGACTTCAGCACCATGTGGTCAGATGTTCACTCAGAGGAAGTATCGGGCAGGTGCAGTGAGGCCTTAACCAGACTGAAGGTCTGGGAAGTCCCTCAGGAGGAAGTGGCTTTTCCATCTGATGTAGAACATGAGTAAGACTTAATCAGATAAAGGAGAGAAGGGAGAAGAGCATTTGTGTGCTGACAGTTGAGATCTAGACAAGCTGAGAAATTACGGAGACATTTGGGCAGAACTTGATGGGAGCTTGTTTGCCTGGATTTCACAATGGCTGGAACAATGTTTGGCTCAAAGCGAGCACCCAATAAGTACATATTAATCCAATAAACGAAGAAATATATGATTGGAAATAGTTCAGAAACAACTCTCATGTTTCTTAAGTACCAGATGAATGATTGTGATATTGAGAAACATTGTGCTCCATTTTCCCCTTCAGTTGCCATTTTCTTAATTTATAATGGAGAAGGGAAAATGCCATGAATACTCACGGACTCCTAATTCCCATCCTGGTTGTAAGAGTTAGTAATTCGAATGCAGGGATCAGCATAATCCCGTCCTCTCCTTCGCCACTGGCCTGCTTTGGTTTAGGTGCTCATCATGTCTTAACTAAATTAATGCAATTGCCTCTTAGCTGCTCTTTTCCTATAATGCTGCCAGATTTATCCTTGTAAATGCAGATTTGCTCAAGTCACTCTCTAAGTGCAAACCCTTTAATAGCTTTCCCAGGTCTTCAGACCAAAAATCCAAACTTTTATGTGACACTCAAGATTGTTGAAGGTTTGAGTTCTATACCAAGTCTCGAATGCTGCATGCTTCCTCTTTGACCTTAAGATTGCTCTAATATAGCATGCTCCCCCTTAGCCATGTTCGAGACGTAAAGCAGAGTTCAAAACTGACCCTATGTCGTCAGTGACGATGGATCTCGAGGACACAGAAAGCATAAATCATGACCTCAGCCTGTAGTCACGCTCCTCTCTCTGCTGGAACTAAATCATTCCTTCAGCTAAAATGTCTTTTAGGACGTAATTCAGATGTGGTTCTTTGAGGAAGACTGCCATGGTCAGCAAGGTTTTCTCACGGCTGAATCCAGTGCCACTCCTCCGGGCTTCTGGAGGGTTCTATGCTTCACCGGGTTAGACCACCTCCGTTAGGGCACTCTACAATGGTCACTGTGAATTGATCTCCTCTACAAGTCAGGTCCCAGCAATATGCTGCAGTTTAAAGAGTCATGAGGGTGAATGAAAAAAATACACTTCAGAAAGGTCAGAAAACTCTAGACTTTTATAGAATCATTGTAAAAATGAGCTGTCAGTTGATTAGAATACAGTGCGGTTTCATCTTCCATATCAAACCATAAATCATTCAGTGTCTTTCTAAATCACATTTTAAAGTTATCTGGAGGCAACTTAAGGTTACCCTTCTTAAAAGTTAACGTAATACCCTATTTACAAACAGTACATGCCCCATAATACCTGTTTCAAAGCTTTAAGACACCTGTCATAGTAAGTCTGAGTTCTTCGGCAGAGCACCCTAAGGTCTTTTTCACTGAGAATACTGTTGCCCTCCAAGGAGAGGTCCCTTTGTCTTTTTTCCCCTCTGCAGCTTTGAATTTTTACACATCTTTACCTACACAACCTTTGAAAAGTCTTCTGACTCAGTCTTTCCCACCAGGATTTTTTGACACATATTTATTGTTCCTCTTTATCATCTATTGGCTTATTTTTATCATCAATCAGAGACATTACAAAACATTCATTTCAGGCTCCTTTTTCTTTAGAAATACTTTCTCTCGAACAGTTCCTGCCCCATCTGTTCCATTCCCTCTTTCTTCCTTTCAGTTCCATTCCCTCTTTCTTCCTTTCATCCTTCCTCTCTTCCTCCTTCCCTATTATTCTTCCTTCTTTCCTTTCTTCCTTCCCTCTCATTCATTTATTAAATCACTCATTCATCTTTAATTCACAAATACTTGCTGAGTATCTCTTTTGTGGTCAAAACATTGTTAGCTGCTTGAGATTCACCTTTAAACAAGGCATCAGATTCTCCAAAGTCTTGTCTCCTTGTGACAAGTCCACAAATCACACCCTCTCTGTATTTGCTGTGCTCTGATTTCTACCACCAAAGAGTCAACTGAAGTGTTTTCTTTTTTAAGTCACTTTTCCTCGCTAATTCCATAATGTAAGATGTTTGCTTCTCTGTCTAAATTCTTCTTGGTCTCTTTAGAGCTGTATTCTCTCATCTAGTTCACAGCTTCCTTCCGAGATGTTCCATTTTCCTCATTTTTTCTGACATTACCCTCTTCCATCCCTCATCTTTCTGATTGTTCCTACTTGGTATCTTCACTGAGTTATCATCTTGCCCTTCATGCTGCAGTGTAGGCCAAGGTGCTGTTTCCATTATTCTCTTCTCTCTGTACTTGTCCCAGACAAGTATCAGATTTTAAGACTTCAAGGCTTTATCTTATTTATATGATTTCTCAAGCTAATATTCAACTATTTCTACATTCAGAGACATATGTTTGCCCTCCCAACAAAATGCTGGTTATTTCCAAATGGATGATCCTTTGACACTCAAGGTCAGTTATGTTTCAAAACAAACCCTGCATCATCCCCCTGCTTCTTCTAACGAAACTTTGTCTTCAGTAGCATCATTACCATCTCAGCCATAGACACCAAAGCTTCCAGGTGATTTCGACATGTATATTCCTTCTATGTACACATATTCAACCAGTCAGCAAATCTTCCCTATTCTCCCTGGGTCTTACACCTGTCTTCTATTTTCCAAAGCATATACAAAGCTTCTCTTAACTTTTTGGTCTTGGCTACTAAGTGATACCTTACTTAGATTCTCTATGTCAATTTTCCCTTGCACTAATCAGCAATCTGAAAAAAGTAGTCCTAAAAAGGAAATAGGATTTACTTCATTTTCCTTCTTTAGAATCTTCAGGATTACCCCAAAATAGAGCCCACTTCCTCTGTCAGACAATTGAGGCTTTGCATGATGTGACCAACCTCGTTTCCAATCTTGTCATATTAACCACTCATAATTCTGTCCCACTGGGACAGACTTCCTCTTCAAAATAGGCCTGCATACCAAAAACAAATTTCGAGTTCAGCAGGGCCTGAACTGAATGCCACTTCCTTCTTGAATCTTTCATCAATACAGCCTCTCTTCTCTGGCTTGAATTTCTTTTGTATTAATTTTTCCTTTCTGCCTCATATTATAAGTATTATGTGCAAACATAAGATTTAGAGCTTTTGAGGATAGTTAT
>VMDR010031788.1:0-11916 GCA_007922815.1 Macrotus californicus | reverse complement strand
AAATAATATGTGTAGACAGCACTGAAAGCTTTCATTTCCCTGGACCTCAATTTCATTGTCTGTAACAACAACAAAAAAAAAACAGACATATTTTATGGGTTGTTATTCAGAATGTGGATAGTTTATATGAGACTTTGTTAAATTCCTTCTGTAATTTTACCCTGCAAAATCTTTTAAAATAGTAAACCTTGTAGAAAATTAATACAATGTGAAGTACACTGCAAATATAAAGTGCAATGTAAATGCTTCATGATGGGGTGATGAAAACATAGATGATGTCTACAAATTGCCAGTTCTACCTCTGACTCAACCACCACAGTGTGAGCTTGGCAACTGTAATCTTGCAAAGTACAGAGTTTTTTAAAGTGTACATAGAACCCTTTCTGACAGATGTTACCTCTCCAAGCAACACCTGGTACACAAATCTTAAATAATGTCAACACAAATTTGCCTTTTTAGCTATCAAGTCAGAGACAGACCCGCCTCCCCTCTGATCTCTTGCAGCCTCACAGGACAGACACAGCCACTTTCCTGCACATTCCTGATGGCCCTGAATCCTTTTGGGTTTCAAGCATAACTCCAACCTAAAAGGTTCCTTAAAGGCTTTCTAGACAGTAGTAACTTCAAAGTCACCACTATGCTAAAGCGTGCGTTGTCATGAAGTTTGTAGTTCTCCAGATATGTCTTGGTTTAAATATCTGAAAGGGGATTCTTGATCCTTTCCTCCCACCCTTCCTTCCTCTTCTTTCTTTCAAAAGTAAAAATCAACAGATCTCCTGAGTAATCATTTTGTTCTTGCTACTTGTTATAAAGTCATTAGTGCCCTCTGTAGCTTAAGTGGCGTGGTTACCCAGTTCTGCTAATGCTTCTCACATATAAACAGAGAAACTTATTGTAGTAAATAAAGAAAACTAGATATCCCACAAACAAATAAATATATATATAGATATGTATTATAATGTATAGTTACACAACAAAAATATACTATAAAACTATATGCACAATAAAGTGTATAATAAAAAGAATACACATACATGTGTATGTGTATATGTTATTTGAGGGGACATTTATACATGTAGACATATACTTTCAATAGATCTGTTCTGGTTCACCAGGTAGACTTTCCGAATAAGTTCTGAGATGTGCTGCAAATCAAGCCTTTCTTATGCTGCTGTTCAGATTTGACTTTGTCCCTTCCTGCTCACAGTGATGTTCATCAGGACCTTCACCAAAACCTATGCTGTCCATTGGGTCTTTATGGGGCAGCACAATAGAATCATCATAGGACACAAGCTTTAAAAATGTCCTGATACCTGGGCCCCCTGATGAGAGATTCTGATTTGTGTGATCTGGGTATGGGCCTCAGCATTCTTTAACATTTTCCCCAACAGTTGTAAGGAGCAGCTAGGGTTAAGAACCACTCGTAATGCCTTACTTTCTATTTCTTTCCTCACCCTATATTTTAATTCTTTATGTACCTCAAGACCTTAGAGGACAAGTTCCAGAGAGATTTTAAACTAAGAATTCAAAGGGACCTACTCTTGCTGTGGGAATCTAACATTTGAGCAGAAGGACACTTCTGGTGTGGGGTCAACTCTCACTGCGATCACATGTCCTAGGAAGGAAATGAGAGGTCTTCCTAGGATGCAGACTTCCAGCACTAAGGCCAGGTCATCCTGACTCCTGGTGCACTGTCTGGCCTAGCCAGGTCAACGCTGTCCTCCCATCTCTTTTCTCCCCAGCAAATTCACAGAGGACTTGGGAATCTCACAGGCTGTGAAGCAGAGTTTGAGAGCCGCTAGAAGTGCAGATGAAATGTATTCTCCCTCCCTGAACAGGCCCAGCACTGCCTCAGCCCCACTTTAATTTTGACTTTAAATCCACCCATCTTGTGAGAATATGTCATTTCAGGACACTTGCTCCACCCTCAATATAACACATACCTTCTCCTCACCCCAGTCACTAGTTCAATGTGTGATAGAGAGAAGGAGGGAGAGAACAGTTAAAAGACAACTGTTTCAGCAGGCAGCCCTCTCCTTCATTACTAATCCTTTAAGCTGTTCGAGTGACCAGTGGGTACGTGCATGTGCACATCTGCTTCCTGATGCTCATGCTCTCAGTTCTGAGCCTCCATTGTCTTCCGTATAAAGAATAACTAGATTTCTCCTGGATGGAGCATCTTGGGCTCTTCTCACTCCCACTCACTCCCCACCATGAATACTAGCACTGTGGCCATGGAGAAGCGCTCAGTCTCGCAGGTCAATGCCATCCTCTACAGAGATTAGCTTTCCCACCTGAGGCCTCAGTTATTTCTATGTAAGTGGATATGATAAAAGTTGCTGTGAGAATCAAGCAAAATAATGTATGTAGTGTTTAGCAGCAAGCCTGGTGCGTAGTAAGCACTAAATAAATGCTGTGGGGCATAGAGAGACCCATAAACTCTTGAATAAGAATTTCCATAATGTGATCACCAGAAGAAAGACTTCCTTTTGTCTGCCTCAGTACTTCCCATCTGCTGGCCCCCTCCTATTGTTCATTCTCCATATTATGATGGAGTTGCTATATCCCTAATTCCCGTAATGAGTTTAAATGACCTCCAAAAGGGAACAATTCTATTAGACTCCATGGAAAAATGACTTCAATTTACTGCAACTCCAATTCTATAAAGTCCCTAGCAATGAGCACTACCAAGCTGAAACCTTGCCTGGGGGAGGGCTGATCAAGTGCACACTTCTCCCGATCATTTTCTGGATGACTCCCCAGCACCAGCACTCTCTGATTATTTCCCTTTCTCGTTTCTTGCAATGTGGCAAATGGGACAGAGAGAGAACATAGAGTCCCACTTCAACCTGCATCTTCCCTCTTGGGAGAAATGAACAGCAGATAGCCAGGCTGATGGCAGGATGGTTGGGCTACCAGGGGTTCTACACCTGCACCCACAAAAAGTGAATGGCTTGCAGGCATGTCATGATGACTCCAGAGATGACACTAAGGTCAGAGCTTGGACAACACTATCGGTATAGAAGTAAATCAAATAGGGGGATTTTATTTCATACTCTGAATGGATATCTTGTGCCTGAAGTGAGAAATGGAAACCAAGCTCATAACACTCCTGTGGGCCTTCTCAGGCTTGGTTTTCACAGAAGTGGAGATTGCTGTTTGACAGCTTCCGTGACTGGTTAGAGATTTCCCTTCAGTATGTTGCATGGAAATTTAATGATAGAATATGGAGAGCAAAGCTCGCACTGGTGACGCCCATGTGATTAGCATCCCCAAATAAACCCTGTCTCTGAAAAATAACCCACTGATCCCTCTTCTCTTTTCAAAGGCAATTTAAAAGAGACTTCTAGACATCTAAGTCATCATTTGTTTACAAGGCCCTATTTCAATTATCAGTTGGAGGCTAATGTTTCACAGACCACATGTCTAAATGCTCACCTCCCTCATTGTTTATGAAAAAGCAGAGCCCAAGATTTCCAAGCGTGCCCTGGCTCTTCCAGAGGGCCTGGCTGGTGGGGGGTGTAGAGCAGAGGAGGTCAACGCTCCCTCCTTCAGGAATCTCTGAGCTTGCCGGAAACTTCCAGTGTGTGGGTGGTAGATGTATCAGCTGACGGGGAAATGAGAGCGTGAAGGCGGCCACCCAAGACTTCAGGTCACTGCTGACACTCCCAGTGGAGCTCAGATCTCAGCGCTGGGAGGGCACCTGCTCGCCTTGCCAAAACAAACCAGCCCCCACTAGGGGTACATTGCAAAGGAAGGGGGCCTGAGAGGTAGGGAGCTCTGAGTTTCACTTAAGCCGGCTCAAATAACCAGTTTACAATGATGCGATGTTCTTGGGTGTTGGGGGTAGGAAAAGGGCTGAGGCTCCACTCCAGACCTGGGGAGTATTAATATGCACCACAGAAGAGTTTTGGAAAGGAGCTGGCTACATTTGTAGCCCTTGCTCTGCTGGTCCAGTGCCGACAGGATTTCGAACCACTATTTGTTGTCTTTAGGCCTGAGAATCCATCTGGTTTTGATTCAGGTGGCCTCAGGCTTGCCTCAGAGGTGAAAAGGGTATGCATTTAAATTGAATTTCTCACACATTTCAAGCCAGAAGAATCCCAGCCTTCTTACAGAAAGCCCGTTGTGTTAGGTCAGTCCCTGACCATTGAAGCCAGGCATAAATCAGTTTCACCTGCTTGACTAAATGAGCACATGCTAACCTAATGAAAGCAACTAGTGCATTCAGTTTCTGGATGTGTTCTAATATAGAGAGAATGGGGGGTGACCTCTCATTGACCTCCTGTCACTTCTCTTCTTGATGGGGACAGTGGGTCTGGGTCCTGGTAGGGTATGTATAGGTCCTTGGACCAGGACAGTATGTGATAGAGTCCTATATCTCAACTGAATAGTATTCGTGAAGGAAGTTTTGTACCTAATTGGGGAGTGGAGGAGGTAGGCACTTCTGAGTCTGAGCCATTGAAATTAAAATTCCCCTTGAGGCTACTGGATCACGTAGCAAAGCTTCAAATGAAAAACTTTTAGACTTTGGCCCCTTGTTTCAGAGGTCAAGTCTGAAGAGCATTCATGTCATCATGCTGAGTGAGGAAGTAGTGTGTTGGAGTCTCTTTGTAGGACACATGGTCAGGCTGGCACACCTGCTTAGACTATTGCTCTCTATAGGGATATTCCTGTATCTAGGTGCTATGTGGGCACCCTTGGGAACTACAATTTGTCATCACACTTACTCATTCCCATTAAAAACCACAAATCAAATGAATAAACAAAAATTGAATCTTCTAAAACAGGGATTGGCAAACTATGGCTCGTGGACCAAATCCAGCCCACAGCCTGTTTTTATCTATAAAGTGTTATTGGAACACCCACACACACATCATATCACATCACATTTGTTTACCTACTGTCTACAGCTGCTTTCTCAAGGTCAGAGTCAAGTAGTTGTGACAGAGATGCAAAGCTGAAAATATTGACCATCTGATCCTTTACTGAAAAAGTGTGTCAATTCCATTCTAAAATGTCGTGGTTCTGTTTTACCTCAGCTGAAGTTTTCTTTCAGTTACAGAATGATGTCCTCCAAACTGACCCAGGGGACATGAGGCCCACTGACAGAGCAGCAGAGAAAGTGGTAACGGCATCGCCATGTAATGAACTGGGTGGAGAGTTTGGGAACATAGTTATGCTTCCAGTTGTTTTCTTTCTGTAAAAAACAAATGCCCTCCTTTTAAACCCCAGAGATCTTTATGTGCTTGAAGATACTAAAAATACAAGAGACCTGATATCATGGAAAATCTTGCTGACAACTTCTTGGCTGTTCTTGGGCTTAATTTTCTATCTCTCATTGTGGGTCTCCTTATCCCACAGATCCTGGGCTGCTCCAAATATAATCCTGTCTCCCTTCATGGTATGACATGTCCATTTTTACATGGTACACAGCAGCTACATTACATAGATCAGCCACAAAGCAAAACAACAAACTTGGGTTTTTTCTTAATGTGGTCTGGTGTGGTAGCCATATATGGTAAGATAAATGTTGGTATTTCTAAAATTCTAATTCCTTCTCTCCATCTAATCAATTGTCTCTCTCTTTCCTCTTTTTTAACCCTCACCCAAGGATATGTTTATTGCTCTTATAAAGAGAGGAAGAAAGAGAGATGAGAGAGAGAGAGAGAGAGATTGATGAGAAAGAGAGAGAGATTGATGTGGGAGAGAAGCATCGATTCATTGTCCCCCATATGTGTCCCCACTGGGTATTGAACCAACAAACTTTTGGTGCATGGAATGATGCTCCAACCAACTGAGTCACCCAGCCAGGGCTCTCTATTTTCAAAATGAATCTTTAGATTGTAGTTACACAGTATAAATTAATCTAACATACAATGCAAAGCTCTACTGTAGTTGGAATACAAAGAAGGGAGTTGGGAATTAAAAAACATCTGAGCTTCCTTCCATCTCTGCTTTCAGCCCATGATGTTATACATAATGAGTTTGCTCAAATAGAACATTTAAAGAAGTCATCATGTTATATAGTAATTTTCCCTTCTGCCAGAATTGTTTTGTATAGAGTTGTGAGCCACTTAACGATGGAGATACATTCTGAGAAATGCATTGTGAGGCAATTTCTTATTGTGTGAACATGATAGAATGCACTTACACAAACCCAGAGGGTATAGCCCACTACTGTAATTGTATGTGCTATAATTTTATATGACTGGCAACAGAGTGGGTTTGTTTATGCTAGCACCACCACAAACATGTAAGTAATGCATAGTTCTATGATGTTATAACAGCTACAACATCATTAGGTGATAGAAATTTTTCAGTTCCATTATAATCTTATGGGACCACCATTGTATATGTGGTCCATTTTTGACTGAAACATTGTTATGGGGCACATTACTATGTGTGTATATACTTGTGTACATATATTCAAAATTGTAACAATGAATGAGACATGCTCTCCTAATCTGTTGATGTCTTTAACCTCAGCTAAGGACAGAACTCTCTATAACATTTTGTGCTCACACAGAGCTTGTAGGACAAATGAGAGCACAGTTCTGTTTGCAAGAATTGTTATCTGCTTTCCAGTTTGGTGAAGTTAGTTCCTGTAAAGCAAGATGAAGATACAGTTTCTAACATTGAATCAGCCAAGGAACATGTATAAAGGACATATGGACAAAGCCAAAGCAGGGTAGGATCGAGGGTGGGAGGTGGGGATGGGTGGGGTGGGGGTGAGAATGTTGGGGGGGGGGATGTAGACACCTGTACTTGAACAACAATAAGAAAACTCTAGGCTATAATTATTTTCCTTTATTCATGACGGGGGTGTGGGGCATTGTTCAAAATAATGAGGGGAAGGAAAGCTGCATTCCTCTCTATATTGCTCACAAAGTGCACTTAATTGGCTCTCCATGGCATTTGGTAAAGGGGTTAATAAGTAGGTAACACAGGAGGTTTGAAGAAGCCTTGAAGGATCTTTGCTCCGAGCCCCATATCTTCCCCATTGCAAAGCGGGTATTGCCACCCAGCTCCAAATGGCAGAGGTTCTTCCCCACACACAGGCACAGGCTCAGGCAGCTTCCTCCTGGGCTCTTTCTGGTGTTTTCCAGTTCTCATCACATTATCATCTTAGGCAGTATAGTTATTAACTCTCTTTCGTGAGGAATGATCAAAACCCACAGATCCTTCCCAGAAAGCAAAAGGCAGATGTACCACAAAGAGAAAAGGGGTAGGGAGCAAAAGGGAGAGCTCCTCAGTGACACAGAAGTTAAAATTTCCCAGCAGTTATTTCATGAATTATTCGTGCACTCAAGTGAAAATGAAGCCTGATTTCCTATTCAGAAAAATAGCAATCTATCCCTAAAGTCAACCATACTGGATAACATCTGGAAAGTGCTCAAAACTAGGTAAAAATCTTGGAATTTCTTAGTTTTCAAACACATACTGGATTGTTTTTTTCCACCTTTGTCTGTCAGCATCTTGGGAGGGTGGTGGTGGTGTCATCAAGGGCCTTTAAAGGTTTTCATGTGAAAAAGCAGCTTGAAATGATACTATCTCTGCAGGAAAAACAGATCTGTGCAGGGGTCAGCCATTTGAAGTTCTGATTTCAAGAGGAAAGTAGAAGGAAGTGTAGAAAATAAAAAAGGCATCTGACTCGAGATGAATGAGAAATTCTTATGTGACTTGGCTCACATTTTCTTTTAGCAGACAGAATACAGCATGATTCTGGGTTCACTCTGTGACAAACGGACCACACAAAACAAAGAAGGGGCAGCGCTGTGAACTAAGACTGTTGCTCTTGATAAGTTCTCTGGGGTATGATTTCAAGGAGTAAGTTAATGGCCTCACTACAAAAGAGTCCCAGGGGCCCCTGAAGCTTGACCCCAAAACTTGAACTCTACCTGAACTGATTGTTTCATTTTTTTCTTTTTTGAGGTTGAAAAACATTTAATCAACCCTCCTCCCAGGACATTTGATTTCTGTGCACTCCTGCACTTGTGGGCTCCATCTGGGGGAAGAAGTGCCAAAACCACCATTGGAAAGGCTGCCCTGGAGGTATTTTCAGTTGGACTGGAAGCAGCAGGTAACGGAAATCTTATGAGACAGCTCGTTCTCAAGAGACTTTCCTGTCCAGTTTTGCTGAGCAAAGCATTCCTCTGGCTTGGATATACCTTGATTTAGCAATTGTGCTTTGAGACACTGTTTTTTGATCCTAATTGAAATTAAAGTACTGGAAAGCCCTACCCCCTGCTCTTGCATTTTGCCATCCCTAGTTTTGTCCCATGACATAAGAGCTTCCTAGACTCCTGAAAACATTAAGCTTCCCTTCCCGAAACACTAGGCTATGGTTGGGTAAATCATCTAAACGCTTTTAATTAAAGTCAGTGAGCATCTATTTAGCATCCACAATATCCACTTTGTATGTTTAGAGGTAGGGATGGAGCTTCATATCCCTGACTCGACCTAGCAGAAAAGGCAGAGACACTTAAATGTATAGGTAACACTAACAACTCAAATTAAGTACAGTGAAAACACACAGACTTTGTGGAGATGCATCAGAAGTAAATGATTATTTATTTTTTAAATGCCGGATGACACAGTCCCCCACTCCACCTTCTCACAAATGCCAGTTACTTTAGGAAGTAGTTGGTGTTGTTTTGTTTAAATAGTATAAATATATAGACAAGAGAGTGGCAAGTAGTTTTCAATGCTGAGTCATTTAATGGATTGGTGGTTGCTCTCCAGAGCACAGTGTTGAGAAATATTCTGAGGTTGTATTTGGTCTCAATAGGAAACTTCTATGATGGAGTGGTTGTTGTGGATGGCTTTGTAGAGGGGAAACAGCATGCATGCCACAGATATGCCAATCCTGAAGTCGACACAGCCCATGTAGGAATCAATGCCAAGTAAAAGAGCTCAACACGTATACTTCCTCAGCCCTGATTGTAAACTGCAGCAGAATCCCTTTGTGACAAGGAGGTGTCTTACACTGATTTGTGTGCACTGTGAGTCAATGCTGTTCCAGAAATATTAAAAAAGCACAGAGGAGAAGTCCTTGGACTATTGGACTACACATTGGACTATTGATGCTCATCTAACCCCATCATGGTGTGATTATGTAAAGGGTCTCTGCTATGTTTACATACTTTGTACCAAAGAACAATAAAAATAAAACCTTCCTACAACATTGCTTATGAGCCTTTGAAAGTTAGCTCTGGCCTGTCAGTTTGTATAGGTAGGAGATTACTTGTGAACTTCACATTTACCAATGTAGAAGCAGGAATTTCTGAGTAGAAACTACAGTATCCACCTAGAAATATGGCATATGTGTGCTTGCTGAGAAATAGAATTCCCAAGTAATTTTGAAAGATTGAAGACCCAGCCAGGACTATCCTGACAGCTGGTCCCAGGCAGCTTCTGGTCGTGATATATAAGAACATATTTATCACCCTGAGGGCTCCCAGAGAAAGTGGAACACCATGACTAGAGTGCTATAAAATTGTCTGGGTAGTTTGGGTATTATTAAAGTTATATTAAAGTGAAACGTGTTACTATTTAGATTTCTGTCTGCTTAGCATGTTTGTTTTATAAATCTTGCAGGAGAAAATTGGCCCACTGGAATTGGATGTGAGATATAGCAATTTTTAAGATCAAGAAAATGGCCACACATTTTTTAAATTGTTTTTCTTGCAAATAATTTTTAAACAGCCTTACAAAAATGTTTTCCTTGCTTCACTCCCCAGTGAGTTAAAAATGCACACCCACGTTTGCCAGTTGGCATAATCTCTTGTGATTCCAGCAGACAGCAATAGGAATGTGTGAGGTGAATGTTGAGGGGTAGGGGGACTGCTGTTCCTTGTGGTATGCAAAATGAGCCTTTTTATTTATAACTAATTCCTTAAAGCAGAAGTACTTCCCACCCACAAGTGTTACCTAACTGGTGGACAGGGGGAATGAATAACGAAATAAGGCTCAAACAGAGAGTGTTTGCTGCTCCCATTTCAACACTAATTACTTACCATTATCAGTAAACTAAAAGTGTACATGAAATTACATTTTCCAGGGTCTTTGCCTGGGCCTATCCAGGGTGTGGGATGTGCTGCTTCAGGCTTCAATGGTGGTGGGAGCATAGTCACAGCCAGTGGGCTCTTGCTCACACACTCCCTCCATAGAAAGGATGGCATGCTTCAGGATTGGCTCATGCTTCTAAAATGAGATGCTTTTCTACTTCAATTATATTGAAATAGATCAAATATTACAAAATAAGCCACAAATAGGGGTGTAGCCTTACCAAAAATGAAAGCATATGTTTGGGTGTCCAGATACAATGGTCATATTTTGACACTGAACTACACAGGCTATTTCTGCCATGTTTGGGACTTATAATAGGCACAATTATAAATAAGGCAGAAGTTTGATTTTGACACATTACCAATTTTCTTGCATGTCTTTAATTTTTTTAAGCTCTAGTCCTCTGATTTCCCATCTTTTCCATTCTCTCCCTCACATTTGAGTTATTCTGTGTTTCAATCCTTTGGGGTACAGTCATGTTGTGGGAAGATCATTGAATGAGGAATTCTTTTATTCACTGATTTATTCAACAAATATTTGAGTACCTATTGGATGTTGGGCTCTTGGCTAGGCGTTATGGATGCAATGTTAACCAAAATAGACATGGTCTCTGCCCCAATGTTGCAAAGAGACTGACATTGATCAAATAATCACAAGAATAAGATTATAATTAAAACTACAATAAGTATTGCATTATGAAGTAGAGGTGTTATCAATATAATGGAGGACTTAACCCTGTCTGGTGAGAAAAGTGGAAAAAGGCAAGGGAATCAGGAAAAACTTCTCTGCCTTGATGTTCCTTGAACTGAAGTAAGACAAAGAGTAACAAAATAAATTGAAAAAGAAGGAACAGTTCCACCTAAGTATGGTTTGTCTGTGTCCTAGGGAGTTCCCAAGATGCAGTATTTTCAGTGCTAAAACTGGGGCAGTCCCTGGTGAGCCTACACATGAGGGCATAGATTGTACAAAGACCTCACTGCATGTGGGATGGAGCATGTGGCAGTTAAGGAACAGAAAGAAGGGGGAGTTCCAGCCTAGAAAGGGGGCATAGGTAGAAACACTTCATTTGGCACAACCAAAAGAAGGATAACAAAAAATCTAAAAACAATAAACAACCAGAAGTGCCAGAAAATCAAACTGCATGAAACTCTGACAACGAAGGAGTTAAAGAAACATTCACCCAGACAAGTAGGAAGGGAGGAGAGAGGACACAGGCAGGTAAGTGGAGAGGACAAGGGGCAAGGCAGTGGACTGCATGGGCAAGGCAGGGTTGGCTATATGGGAAGCTAAAGACTCAAAGCTAGCTATAAACTACTGAGGGGGTTGCCAGGCAGGAGAAACTCCCCCTCTCACATGAGTTCATTGGAAAGTGGGGTTAGAGTACAGCAAGCAAGCTGAATTGTTCCCTCTCTGACTCCTCCCCCACAGACAGTACCACAGCACAGCAAAGAGGGTTGCCTCCTCTGGGGGAAAACCTATGGCCCCACCCCCTTACAACAGAACAGGTGTTCTGAGACAAAGAAATATGGCCCAAATGAAAGAACACATCAAAGCTCCATAAAAAGAGCTAAGCAACAAGGAGATAGACAACCTATCTGATGCAAAGTTCAAAACACTGGTAATCAGGATGCTCATAGAACTGATTGAGCTCGGTTGCAAAATGAACGAACAAATGAAGGCTACTCAAAGTGAAATAAAGCAAAATATACAGGGAACCAACAATGAAAGGAAGGAAACCAGGACTCAAATCAATGAAACAAAAGGAAGAAATAAACATCCAACTGGACACAATGAGAAAACAAGACTTCAAAAAAATAGAGAGAGGCTTAGGAAACTCTGGGACAA
>VMDR010031787.1:0-11924 GCA_007922815.1 Macrotus californicus | reverse complement strand
AACAGATATTTATAAAATCATATAGCCAGTTTTTAAATTGGTTAGTATCATTTTCCTGAATTTCTATTCACTTATTTATTAATTCAATAAATATTTATTCAGTATTTATAGAGTACCCACTGTCTAGGTAGTAAAAATGTCTTTATTATAAATATATATATATACACACATATATATATACACACACACACACATATATACACACACACACACATATATATATACACACTAAATACACTTTCTAGTAAGGGGAGTAATACATATAAACAAACAAGCATAATTGAATGACATAGATAATTTGAGAAAAGTCTGTCCTAAGTACATGATGGTATAAATGACATAAAGGAGTTAATAATTAAGTATAAGGATCGAGATCTTAGCAAAGATCAAGATACTTTATAGAGAATTATATTTTAAATAAACATTGAAACTTAAGTAGATTTCACTAGTGGATGGAAGAGGAAAACAAAGCATAAGTGTGAGCCAGGAGTACGAGACAATGCGATGCACTGGGCCCTCCAAGTTGTTTGCCGTGGTTGGTGCCTGCATAGGGCATGGAAGGACACCTTTAGAGGTGAGGCTGGAGACCTAAGCAAGGACCTGACATTAATCTCGTATTCCAGGTAATATGGTTTGTTTCCCTATTGTCCAATAAGATAATTACTAGCCACATGTGGATATTTAAATTTAATTTATTTAATTAAAATTAAATATAATTAAAAATTAAATTTCACAGCACTTTAGCCACATTTCAGGTACTCAATAGCCAGTATGTCTAGTGGCAACTCTGTGGGTCAGTACAGAGATCAATAATTTCTATCATTGTATAAAATTCTATTGGACAGCATTGAGTCACTTAGAATAAGAATCCAAGAATTTAATGCCTAGAGAGATTAGACAAGTAATAAGAATGAATGAATCTGGCTTAACATATATACATTAAAAAGTAAGAATAGTTTTCAATATATGATCCAGTATTGCTAGATAATATGATTATTCAAGAAATTCATTGATTTAAAATATGTGGGTTGAAGGTTATATCTAAAGTTTAGCCTTTTATTTATGATCTTTGTGTAGATTTTGAAAAATTTTAAGCAACAAATTTCATAAGTAGACTATTAAGTTACATATATCACACTGGTTGCTTATTGGATCATGGGTTAGGGGAAGGCAATACTGGAGGCAAATTACAGCAATAGTTTATTTATGGCACAGTGATGGAGAAGCTCAATCAAGGGAGCACCATGGAGGTAAAGAAGAGATGAAGGATAAACATGACATGAAGAATCCTTAGACTGCTGATTACTTGGTAGATGATTTTGCCCATTCCCAAAGTAAAAAGAAAAAATACACAGAGAACACTTATGTTGGACAGCAATAACTTCCATTTTGAGCATGCTGAGACTGAGGTGCCAGTGAGATATTCTAGAGGGAATGTTCAGTGGAAAGAGAAACAGAAAATTACAGAGCACAGGATGAATGCCAATACTCTATGGTGCATGACCAAATCCAGGCCACTTCTTAGTTTTAAAAGTAAAGTTTCATTGGCATACAGTCATAACCATTCATTTATATAATGTCTATGTATTCTTTTGATCTGCAATGCCAGAGCTAAGGAGATAGATTAGCAGTATATGGCCAACAAACCAAAAATATTTAATAACAATATTAAACATTTAATATTTAATTACAAAAAAAGTTTGCTGACCTCTACTCTAGCACAAGAGATTAGTGCTCTGTATGGCAAACCCACTTCCCTCAATCAAATGTGTGAGGTAAACCCAGTCATTCATTTTTGAATCAATCAGAAAATATTTATTAAGAAGCATGTATGTTCTGGCCATTAGGCTAACAAATCATATATAAAAATTGTTCAGTAAAAATAACAATTCAGCATAGTTGTTTTTAAATATGCATATTTGATTGTGATAAAGGAAATTTCAATCTGAAAGGTATCTTCTTTCTTCTCAAGGTTTCACAAGGAAGAAAATCTACCAAGGTAAATATGTGAGTTCTGCCACTTTTGAGTCTTCCAATTATTTTGTTTAGGCTCATACAAATTTTCTACTGAAATATTAGGTGATATTGATTTCTCTGTCATTTTTTACAGAGTAAGTCAATAATACATAACTTCAGAAATGTGAAGAGACCTCCTGACTGAAATCTGTGAAACTCCAAAAGAACTTCCAGTGTAAATAAAGTGTCGATGAGGTGGTTTGAGGGGAAGATTCTTCCTGGAATAGCTACTACATCAGTAGGTGACCATTTATGCATTTGTTTGTTCATTCACCTATCGATTTATTTAGTAAATATTTTTTGAAGTACTTATTATTTGCTAAGTACTGTTTTGGCTTCAAGATATAAAAGGTAAGAAGATAATTCTCAAAATCAAAATAGGTATTGACATATTTGGGGAAATTATGTCTCATGGAGTACTAAGGAAATACAGTGTTAAAGTATGGATAGCAATATACACAAATTCATTAACCTTACTTCTTTACCACATCTAATAGAGGTGTCAAAAATCTTTAAAATTCATCAAAAATAACAGTGAAGAGAGAAAATAAGACTATGACAATAGAATTCTGGAAGAAAGTAGGAAGGATGAAAGTCACTGGCTTAAAACAACTGAGACATTTCCAGTTTCAGGACCAAGTAAAAAGCTTGGAAGTAACTCCCACTGCAATAAAAAAAAAAAAAAAACAAAAAAAACAGACTGAGTATCAGTGATGTTGGACGACCAGAAAACAAGTTCTAGACCAAGGCTCTACACAGCACTTTGGCTGGGTAGGTGAATTCAGAGAGTCATGGCTGGGATCTGTTTAACAGCAGCAGAAGCATCTGTAGCCATGGACTGGTAGAATCACTTAAATGGTAACTTTCAATTATATATAAAATCATGCCAAATAGTCTAAAAAGACATTCTAAGAAGCTTCACTTCTCCCTTGGTTTTTGTTTGGTACTGACGTTTTTTCCCTAAGCATCTACACAATGCTTAAATTATTTCTCTTGTTTGGAGGTAAACATTTAAGTGGTTTGTTTTTAACTTCAGCATACTCAATAATTTAAAAAGAAAATTTGTAAGTGCTTTGCAGAAATATACGCTATTCTTTCAGGAAGATATTGTTTTTAGTACTTTTACAAAAATAGCTACCCAACGTAGGAAATGTTTTTGTAAGACGAAAAGTAAAAGTTTATTGGCTATGTCAAGTTTGTTTAACTTTATTTTACAGTCACAAACCATACCCTCATGTTTCTTGTTTCATAGAACTGCTGTGACAAGACACAGACACTTTACCGATGCTCAATTAGCAGTCCTGAAAATATATGCCTGCTAGTCAGGAGTCACTACTGTGATTCCAAAGGCACTAGCTTGTCTTCAGATTATAGCCTCAACTTTTGTAAACATATGTCCAGAAATATTAAAACTTCCCTGGTAAAGTATTTTCTCAGAAAATCTCTATATTTTCACTGTTATATTTTTATTTGATACTAACTTTAATAAAGAAGGTTGGGTGTCTTCAGATTATATATCTGACACAATTATAGCAAGCCCCCAGGCCCATCTATCGCGGTTCACTGACCGAGGCCAGGGTTGTCCTCTCAGAAGGGACCCTGCCCTCAGTAACATGATTGGCTCCTTTACCACCTCTGACAGTTGATCTTCCCAATCTGCTTTCTTCTCATCTAAATTAAAAGAGAAAAAAAACTTAACCAAAACAACCAAAAAGTGCTTTTCCGCCCCAAATTAAAACATGAGTGGTATCATTCCAATTATACAAGGTTTCTAGAATAGACAAATTCATGGAGACAATAAAACAGAGGATACTGGGACCTGAGGGGAGAAGGAAAAGTGGAGTTGCTGTTGAATGGGTACAGTGTTTATTTGGGAGGGTGAAAAAGTTCTGGAACCGGGTAGTAGTGGTGGTTGCACAACATTAGAAGTGTACTTAATGTCCCTGAGTTGAACACTTAAAATGTAAAATGGTAAATTTTTTCTGTTGTTTTAATCACAATAAAAAACAAAAACAAACAAACAAAAAAGCCCTTGAAACCACAAGATCTGCAACGGCATCATTAAGTACTTGGTTGTTAGGTAGTGTTTGAAGCTACCACCTTTTAATTGCCAGTTGGCAGCCATCAAGATTTGCAACTACAAGAAATCAAAAACAAAAAATAATCTTCACAATATGTCCTGTAATCTCTTAGCAGCTATGGCTATGTGGTTTTACTTTCCTCAGATAGGCACCTAACGTTCTTATTCAGAAAGTTAAAAATCATCTATTTTTAAGAGCTGTTTTTATTTATTGCTTTTAGAGATAGAGGGGGAGAGAGAGAGAGACATAGACCATTGATTTGTTGTTCTACTTATTTATACATGCATTGCTTGATTATTGTATGTTCCCTGACAGGGGATCGAACCCGCACCTTGGGGTACAGGGACAACACTCTAACCAACTGAACTACCCTGCCCTGCCAGGGCCAAGAGCTGTTTTGACAACACAAACTTTTGTGCATCTTGGTATATGGGAAGAACTAAATATTTTGTTTCTAGTTGGATTTTGTATTGCCTCAGACCATGAGCAATGCTGGAGAAGTTATAGAACCTGGCCTCCAGAAACGAAGATGTTTCACAAGAAGCCAACCTTTTGTTGGAAAAAGCTCCAAGGACATGTAAACCTGAAACACTGAATGTGATTATGCCTCAATTTTGTTTGTTAATCTCACAGAACCCACATAAAGTAAGCCCACATATTGCTGAGTTAATGTGTTTATAAATGATATGTTCAGATATCATTCTAAAAAATGAGCACATAAATTATTTCTAAGCAGTAGTACTTCTTCAAGTATTTAAAGTAGATTTATTAAAAATACAGGATTGTTTACAAAAATAAAAGCACTCATGATTTAAATGATAAAGCATGTTCCATTTTTGCTGTCATGTCAATCTTTATCTCCATCAAAAAATCCATCTCATGTATTACTAAAGAAATAACCTGAACAAGGCAAATTACAAGGGATGAATTATTGCTAATTAAAAAGGACAACTTGAAGCAAATCAAATGGTTCTCAAGGGGCTATAACTATCTAAAAAAAAAGTGCCTAAACTAAGCCATTATTTCACAGTGCAGATATTAGAATAAAGCCTTTCATCCATTTGCCCACTCAAATCCTGGATGTCTGTACTCTGCGGTGGAACAACGACTTTCCCTAGGATACAGGGTAAATGGAAAGGAGAGTATTTACAGACCAAGTAGGTGCCATACAGTAAATCCACATTTGAAAGCTCCCATCTAAACAGGACATAACTTTTAGGCTAGAGAACGAATCAAAAGCAAGATAAAGGAGAAACAATTTCTTCAAAGCCTCCGCTCATTCTGAAATTTCTGTTACTTGACATGAACTTACAGAGCTTATCTCATGTGACTGTCTGTTCTATGCCCTTTGCAACCACTGACCCATTTTATCCGCCTGTGTAAGAAGGCGCCATCCATGGGGAGACTGCCTAGGATCACGGACATAGTTAAGGGCAGAGCCGAGAATCAAACCTGAGCCGTCTGGCTCCAGGCTCTCTGTGCTCAAATATTATACTGTGTCACCTTTTTGACAAGCTAGCAAAGAGAAGTGATCTTTGTTGCAGAAAACTACAAATCTAGGGTCTTCTTCACTTTCTAATACTCAGGTATTGCCCATTATTCCCTTCTATCTGTTGTGCTCGGCTACAACTTTCTGTTTGTTTTTCTTTGTTTGAAAAGAACGTAGAGCATTTCCAGTGGAGTCTACCTTAGTGGGTTTATGGTAGCAGGCCTCACTCGGGCAGCGTAGCCAACTAATAAGTAAACTGACAGGCACGTAGCCAGGAAGTAGTCTTCCAGGTGATGTCTGGCTTTTTTCTCTCTCTTTTGTTGTTTCACTCACTTCTAACCTGTACCTCTCCAAAGCTGGTCCCATCTGTAAAATGTCAACATTTCTGGCATGAGGGTGTGAGAAGCCCTCATTAAACACAAGGTCTTTTCCCTTGTGAGAATTCACAGGGAAAAACTCTGTGTAAGTCCTTCTCTCCTTTTTTTATTCCATAATTCAGATTGCATGAGTTCTCCGAGTCACTATCAAGACCACAAATTATTTAAATATCCCAACACATGACCTCATAGCATGGTTAGTTTCTTAGGATGTTTAGATATCCAAAGAGCTTTAGTTAAGTTAATCATTTTTGTTTGTTGCTCTTTCCCATTTAAAGAATGTTCTCCTTGGAAATAAGTATGCAAGCCAAAAAAGTCCACTCTTTCCTTTTCCCTGACATTGCTCACACAACAAAAGAACTGGTTGGAGCGGCAAGGAGAATAGTCATGGAGTGCATGACTTCAAGCTCTGGATGGATTTATAATCAATTATAAAATTGATTATGTTAGTAACTAAATGATATGCTTCTTCTGAGCCTTAGTTGAGATCAGGCACTTACAGAATGCAGCACAGTGCCTGGCCCAGAGCAGGTCCCCCACTCATCTATCTTTGATATGCCACATCGGCTTTCTGAGCAGTGGTCCAATAGTGTGCTTAGCTCCTGTTGCTAGGGTAATATTAACACCCCAAGATGAAAGTAATAGCCTGTTAATTAGTTCCCTTGACTCTAGTGTCACCCCCTGTGTATACTTGCTAGATTTGATTTGCTAAAATAAAACTTTTATCATGTTATTACCTCATTCAAGTACCTTTGATAACATCAGCCACCTGCACAGGAATTGGCATATATTAATCACCAAATAAATATTTGCTCAATAAATTAATGAATAACTATGTGCTCCATGGGAGACTTTCAAGACCTTCCATAGTCAGGATCTCCCCTCGTTTCTTTCCTCATCACCCTTTAGTTTTTCCCACAGACTCGGATCTTCATTTACTGTGTAACTGCCACACATCAGGCACCATGGCAGTTGTTGGATATTCAAGGATGACAAAAAGAGCACGTGGCTTCCTTGAAAGACAGCGTCCACTTAAGGTGCACCAATTTATTTATTCCCCGGTTATCCTGTTGTCACGGTTTTGATAGAAATGTTTCACCAGCCTACAGAGCTGTCTTTCGCCTTTCACATTCTTTTTATTCCTCAAGATTCAGCTCAAACTGTACTTTGTTCTCAACAAATACTCACCTAAACCACCCTTGTGTAATGTGATCTCTCCCCCATCCCTCCTCTCACTTGCTAGGATAATTATTTTTAAGTACAACATATTTTACTTTGGCCAGGAATTATAATTATTTAATGCATTGTAGGTTTTCTAGTATAATAACTCCAAATGTGTGAGTGTGTGTGTGTGTGTGTGTGTGTGTATAACTTATTCCCTATCTCCTCACTCTAGTCTAAGTACTCATGGGCATGGCTTTCACTTCATAATTTTTGTTTCTTTGTGTCTTCCACGGGGCCTAATATTGACTTTTTCTCCCACAGCAGTCCCTCAGTAAATATATGCTGATTGATTAAATGTTTGATAGGGTACTGGAAGTTTCCTTGTATTTAACAGAGGGGTATGTGCCTTGCACACACTACCAGATATTCAATAACTGTTGGCTTATTGTCCCAGTGCAAATTGACTAATCCATATTGTAGAAAGAATAATAAGTCTCCTGACTGCAATTGACAAAAAAGATGCTCCTGAATATTCAACAAGAGTCAAAGAATCAAGAAATTGAATACTTGTTGGGTAAAAGAGAGGTACACATCTCCATATTTTTTCCCTATCTACATTTATAACTGACCCTGACCTTGTCTCTATTGCTATTTCTGCTTCATTGCTCAGAGTAGAGATTCTTCGCCTTGGAGTCTCTGGATTTTTATGAAATCCAGGAATGAATTTCAGCAGGATTTACTTGGAACCCAGTAAAATGTTAGACATGAAAAAAGCCTGGCAGTTATTTAACAAGTACAAAGTATGAGTTTAAACCCAAGCTTATCTAACTACGAAGTCCCTGTTTTTCCAGTTATACTGTGGTTTAGGGCATCCCTCTGAAAGGTACACAGTCTGACTATTGACTGGCGCGTCCGAGCAAAGGTTTGCAACAATAACCACCGGAGAGGCAGCGGCAGAAGTGAGAACACTTCTGAATTGTTTGAGTTGTGTCAGGTACAGCTCTAAATGCTTTATGTAATAACCTGATTTAAACCTCACCACAGACCTACAGTGGGTAGTATTACTGTTATCCACATTTTACAGATTAAAAACCTGAGAAACAGAGAGGTTACATGACTTACAAAAGGTACAAGGACACTGAACACAGTGGTGATGGGTTAGGGGAATGGAGTCATGTGGGGAAAGAAAGCAGATAACCAAGGTAATAGTTTCCCACTACCACATTTGGTCTCAAGCCATCCCACATGCAAGGCTACCCTGAATTCCCCCCTAGCATTCTTTCTTGGCTAAAGGAGAAAATCTATCTAGGATGGCGAAAGAAGATCCAGGCAACCCACGGCAGCCGCTGACCTGACTTTGAAGAGTCAGTCTAAGAATAAACCAGTCACATCAGGTTTGGGAAGATAATCACTTGCTTTCAGACCTCTTAGAAAATAAAAGGATGTCATAAGGAGACCTTTCTAGGCTCTGGCATTCTTCACATCTTTAATATGCAGGTACAGTTTAAATCACTTGTATTTGATGTCACTGAGAAAGAGTGACCAGCCTTGAAATGAACTTTGACAGCATGCAGAATGCAGTCACCCTGTTAACTAGCGGGTTGTCAGCAGAAATCACAGTTTAAGTGGTTTTAACAGCAGTTGAGGTATGTGCTCTGAATTTGAATATTTCAAATATCTACACAGCAGCCAAGGTTTCTGTGAACCCTACCCCCACACGTTCCAAGCCAGGATACGTTTCAGTGGTCTCTGTACAAGCCCTGCTTCCAGCCTCAAAATTCTTCCATTTCCCATTAGATTGAAAGCAACCTGGGTTCTGACCACAGCCCCATGGTTTCTTTGTGACTTAATTGCATACGATTTTGTTGTGACTTAGTTTCTTCTCTAAAAGCAAGCGCAACCATAGATGCAACTTAGCATCTGATTCAAAGTACAGATTTCAAATAAAATCATGTTTGGCCAAATCGTTGGGGTTTTGGAGGTGAGGTCCTTACTACAATTTAAAAAAAAATGAAATATTTGTCCCTACACAAATATAGAGTTTACAGAGAATTAAAATTTGGTCACAGTTTTTAAAATACTCTGCAAAGACATGCTACCCCAAAATTTTGATAGTTAAATTCCTGTCTTCAGGGTCTGATCTTTCTTCAAAGGTAGTATGGTAATGGGAAACTGAAAGACCAGAGTGGTAGGTTCCCTTGTGCTTCTTACCAGCTAGGTGACCTTGGGCAGACCATTGGAGTTCAGTTCTCTCATTTGTAAAATGAGAGTGGTGCATATGATTTCTCTTGCTCATTTAGAAAGAGTTCAGTTTACCAGGGTCGTGCTCTGAGTTAACGTGCTTTATGTATATTGCCTCATGGCATGGTCATCACGCCAACACTGTGACTTAGGTAATAACCGCTTCCTGTTTTACAGACAGGAACACTGAGATTCAGAGTGGTTAAGTAGGTTGTCTGAGTTCACACAGATTGCTGTCGGGGGAAGGACCCAGATGCGAACCTTAACCGGAATGGTTTTGCTACACACAAGTAAACAAAAGTGAGAGAGAAGACACATATGATGTTATGTCTTCTTCTCCTTCTGTTGTCCTCCTTCTTCTCTGTCTTAATATTCCCATCCCTCTCTTCTCACTGTCTCTCTTTCAACAATCATTGCTGTTATTTTTCAGATATAATTTAGTAGGATTGGTTTTTGTTTATTTGTTTGTTTGTTTTTTAGATTCCAGAGAGATAGACAGACAGACAGACAGACAGAGACAGAGAGAGATGTGAGAGAAACACTATTTGGTTGCCTGCCGTACTTACCCTGAATAGGGACTTGAACACTCAATGTAGGCCTGTGCCCTGACTGGGAATTGAACCTGTGACCTTTTGGGTTATGGGATAAAGCTCCAACCAGCTGAGCCACATCAGCAGCGCAGGGCTGGGCAGCCTAATAATCATGGTGTGGTCCATAACCAATGCTATTAATGTCTTTGTGGAATCATTCAAGGGTTTCTTGAGAACTTATGATATACCATGATTCTGCTGGGTGCAGAGACTCTATAAATATGAAGACGATGTGCTTCCTCCCTTCACTTTATAAAAACTATAATATGAAGAAGAAGCAACTGAATGTCTTAAGAAAGAGATAAATGCCGTACCAGAGAATACCAGAGGAAAAAATTAATCCAGGTAAGGGGATCATTTGCACCATTGTTTAGGGGAAAAGAATACTTGCCTTTTTCTAAACCATCAGAATTACTGGGTTTAAGGTTATTAAATGTCAAGGAAAAGAGGAGGAGTGTAAGGTGCTAAAATTAGGGAGGCAGGGCTTCGGAAATAAGGTAAAATATAATTTGATAGCAACCTTTCCCTTCCTTTAGTTTACCCACTCAAGAATTTAATTCCTTGAAGAGTCCGTCAAGGCAAAAGAGTGTTTGCTGTGGAATTGTATACGCGGAGGTCTAGAGGAGGGACGGAGGGAGGGAGGTGAATGGAGGGGGATCCTCTCATGTTTCACAGATGTTGATTTCAAGTTTCCACCTGGTAATAGCCCTGGGGGCCAGCGCATAAAGATACAAGTCAAAACAGAGAGACACAGATAGAACTAACAGCGTCCAGCAACAGAATTACACAAAACTAAAAAAAAAAAAAAAAAAAAAGCCTTTCAGTAGCTAAATAGATGACTTTCCTGGTACTTGCACCGTCTTTTTTCTATTACTGAAATTTGGAAAGAGCCATAGACTTTGCCTCTTCAGAGTCCTAGGATACATAAAAGTATAGTCTATGAAATAAATGTTTTCATATGCAGACTGAGTTTAATTGTTACCAACTTCTAGTATCTGTGTGCTTTATTTAAAAAAAACTGTTAGACAACAAGAAAGATTTTAAACTATGAGTAATAAAAGTAATAAATGATGTGCTTTTCATATGAAACCATGGCTTTCTTCCAGCACACTGGAAACACATTCAGAATGTATAGGAAACCTCCACAGCATAGTACTTGAATTTGCACAAACACAGCCTAAGGCAAGTAAGTGTCCGAATGAGTATTTTCACATAAGGCTACTCATTTATTTTCACAGACCACATTTAAAATAACTACAAGATTCATTTCATTCCATTTGCTGGACTTACACATCCCGAAAGCAAGAAAAACTGTCCTTTCAGAAATATAATAAATGTTCCTCGTAAACAAGGCTAGAAAAGGGTGGGTAGTGGAGCGGGATGGGGGTGGGGAAGCAAACCCTTTAGTTACTATATTTTGGGAAATGAATCGACACAATAAAGCAAATTTTAAGTCGAGTCCCTTCACTATACTACACAAGCAGTTTAGAATCTTAAGCAGATGTAAAAGGAATAAAGCAAATGGGGAGAAAAAAAGACCAATAAAGATTCTGGCTACAATACAAGAGACATATCATTACCATATGATCTAATGTGGGTGTCAGCCGGGTAGTGTTCATTGAGGGAAACCTTATTTTTTATCTGGGCTATGAAGTAGAAGCAGGAGATTTTCAACCTAGTGACAGGCACAGAGCAGCTCCTACCCCTCCTCCTTTCCACACCTGCAAACTCTTTTGCTTGGGCTGAATATTTAGTGTAATTACATCTCAGCTTTGAGGGCTCCTGTGGCAAATCCCTGGATTAAAAGGTACGGTTTTCAATAATTGTCCTGAACTCTGCTACGAACTAATAAAACTTTGATCAAGTTGAGAGATTATTTGGTGAGAAAAAGAAAAGAAAAAGTAACTGTGGTAAACTTTTAAAAATCTTTGTGCAGCGTTTAAAAAAAAGTATTGTTGAAAATGGA
>VMDR010031786.1:0-11923 GCA_007922815.1 Macrotus californicus | reverse complement strand
TGCCATCCTTTCCTCTGGACGCCTGTATGCATACTTTCTATATGGCTAGTTTTCACCTAATCACTACCTAACGATGTATCTTCAATGGTCGAAATAAAACTTTAGTAAAAGGTAAATCACCACACTGGATTTAAAGCATAAGAAAATGTTTCTTTCTCCAAAATCCTTTCTTCCATTTCCTTGATATATTTGCAAAGTTCTTAAAAGCATGGACATTGCTTATCCTATATACCCCAAATTGGGTAAAATGAATCCAGAAAGGACAGACTGTCCATAGTAAAGCCATGGCATAAATATTATTCATATTTCTTGTCATTTTACTAAAGGACTTTTGGGGGAACCAGTTAAGCATTCCTTCCTTTAATACTAGTAAGAATTTTTAAATGCATTTACATTGTTTAAAGTTCAATGCAAAAATCACATGTAAAATTTAAAATATCACTCGAGGAAATGTACTGGCAGGTTGTTTGGGGCTGTTTCGCTAGAACTCTGAAAGTAGGAGGTTTTTCAGTACAGGCGGGATTTTTCGTAGAAAGGCTCTAGAATGTTCACAATTGGTACAATGCGTCTTGTACGTAATGAATGTTCAGCAAATAATTACGTTGATTAGACTTGAGTCATTAAACGTAACTTGGAAATCTTGAAAAGTTTACTTTGACATGTTAGAGGGCATATCAGAAGAAAGAGAGAGAAAAGGAATTGAAGAAACAGAATAAATTCAGTTAAATGACTTCTTAAAACCTCTCACAGGACAATTGGAATTCTCCGTGGAAAACTGAATTCTCCAATGGCTGCATTAGCCTTAATTAATTTCTCCACTGTCTGTGTAACCAAATCCAAATCCCTGAGCCTGTCCTGCATCCAAATTCCCAGCACATCCTGCCTCTCATTGGCTCCCCGTTTTTATTACCCTGTTTCAAGCCAAACTGCACTACTCCGTATGCATCAAAAATGTTCCTATGTCTTCAGTTAGTCTGTTGCCACTGAACTGAATGCCTCCCCCTCCCCCGCCATTATCATCTATTAGACATAGTCCAAATGCCACCTCTTCCAGAAAGCCTTCCATGTCCTTTGACCCTAAGAAGTCATGCTTTTTCTATACTGAATAAGAAATGTATATATGCTTCTTTCTTTAAATTTATCTTCTACCTTATATTGTATTTACATGTGTGTCTTACTTTCACTATCATATTATAAACTTTTTGAGGGAAGGTAAAATATGTGTGTAAATGCCTAAAAAGTAAATAATAAATAAAAATATTAAAACTCTTCTAAAAATCCAGGAATATCATTAATTTAACTTGCTCTGTACATAAGCAGAAACATACAAACAAAAGGATCACTTAGGGCAGGGGTGTCAAACTCATTTTCACCGGGGGCCACATCAGCCTCGCGGTTGCCTTCAAAGGGCTGAAATAATTTTAGGACTGTGTAAATGTAACTGCTCCTTAACTGCTAAGGAGCTGACATTACATTCCGCCCTTTGAAGGCTGATGTGGCCCCCGGTGACAATGAGTTTGACACCCCTGAAGGCAGTCAATGGATCAGTTGCCTTTATCTCCTGTAACAGTTTTAATGACTGGATAAAGCAGAAAGGGAGGGCAACAACCTTTAATAAAATCTGCAAAGATCCTATCTATTCCAAAGTTGTACTAGGAATTCACTGCCAAGTTCCTTTTGGACTCCGTCAGCAGGCTTCCAAGCATTTTAATTTGAATGAATCACCCACAAACTCTATGGCATTTAGTGCATCTACTTCTCAAATACATGAAATTCAGCTTTTTCTTTAAGTAATTCAATTGATGGTTCCAGATAATATTGCAAACTTACTGATGAATAGCTCTTTCCGGTTTGGTGGGAATAATCAAAACAAAAGTTGGATAACTTATTTTTTAAGAGATGTTTGGTCTTAGTGCAGAACCAGACTCAGTAAGTAATAGTTGCAGGCCCTTCTTCAGACTACGTATAACTATCACAGACTGTAAAATGCACTTGAAACTTGTTTAAGTAAGGGCATAATTATAGCAAAATACATATTTGTAATTCTCCCAACCATATACAAACATAAAACATGTTTGTTGTTTTCATCAGAAAGGTCTGGAGGCACCTGAGAATGCAATATAAAATTTAAATAAAAACATCACCACAACATCTTTTTGAACACAGATTGCCAACAGAAAAGTCTTACTTTCATTGAGCTTCAGCTTGGGAAACTAATCAAATGCTGACAAATCTACAGAATTTATTTCATGAATCTTTGTCTCTTCTCCCCACAATGCAAAAACAAATGGATGTAAAGGTGGGCTGTTCCTATAGCTTTCTTCTTATTCTCAGCTTTCCTGAGACATAACTAAGGAGTACCTTTTGGAGTTTCTTCCACAGCTCCTCCAAAACAAACGCCTTAGTCTGATTGGCTTAGGCTTACGCAAAACTGGTTTTTATTGGAAGGAAGTCTTTGAATTGCTTAGTTTCCTTAATAGGAAATTATCATTTTTGACGATCATCGACTGTAGTCTTTCCTCCTTTCCTAGAATTTCTCAGCTGCTTCATCTTTACCCACCATCCAATATACACAAGTGTCTCTGTCACACAAGAGCAAATAAGTAAGGTTTTTTAGCAGAAAAAATAAGTTCTATTAGCTTACGCTACTTTTCCAATAATGCGCTTTTCAGAAGTGTAAATAATCTTATATCCTTTAGAGCTGGAAATCCCAAATAAGGTTAATTATACTGAAATATGCCCAATATCAAAGTATATTATCAACAACTTCAGAGAGTAACTAAATATCCATCCATTTTCAAGAAGTAGACTTTGCTGAGTTCTTTTTTCTTAAAATCAGTTTTTGAGCTATAATTATATACAATAAAACTCAATCTTCTAAATGTAGTGAATGTTGACAAATGTACAGTCACATAAACACCACCACAATTGAAAACAGAACATTTTCACCAACTAGAAAAGTTCCTTGGTTCCCCTTTATGGTCAGTCGTTCTCCTAACCCCCTGGCAACCACTAATTTGTTTTCTGTCCCTGAAGGTTTGCCTTCTCTAGAATGAAATATAAATGGAATCCTCCAGTACAAAGTCTTTTGTCTCTGACTTCATTAACTTAGCATAATGCTTTTGAGATTCATCCATATTATCTGACGTATTTGTAGTTCATTCCTTTTTATTGCTAAATAGCATTCAATCGTATGAACATAACACAATTTATTTATCCAATCATCATTTGATGGACATTAGTCTTGCTTTTAGTTTCCGGCTATTATGAGTAATCTGCCATGAACATTTGAGCATAGGCCTTTGTGTGAATCACTTTGTATTTCTTTTCGTTAAATACCTAGAAATGGAATTGCTGAATCTTATGATGTGTTTATCTTTATAAAAAGCTGGGTTTTTTCCAAAGTGGCTGTATCATTTTGTATTTCTATCATCAAAGCATGAGATTTCCAATTGTACCACAATCTCATCATTACTCATTGTCGATCTTCTTTATTTTAGCCACAGAATAAATCTGTAGTGGTATTTCATTCTTCCCCTACTAACTAATGATGTTGAGCATCTTTTCCTGTATCTATTTGGTGAAATGTGTACTTAAAACTTGTGTCCATTTTTAAAATTTGAATGTGTGTATTCTTATAGTTCTTTATAAACCCTGGATTCAAGTCCTTTATCTGATACAGATTTTGACTTTGCTGAATATTGTAGAATGTATCCCACTGAACCACAATGACTTTGCTGGTCAAAATAGATAAGAACTGGACCAGTGGAGATTAAGTTCCCTAAAGACTGCACTACTCAAAGGTAAGTTTGTGTAAAGACTATGTTGTCCAGTGGTCCATTTCCAAAGGACTGAAGCACTCAAAAGTCAGATTTCATACAGGCAACCAAATGGCAAATTTCATAAGTACTCTACCATTCAATGTCTCAGGGAGAGAATAGCCCTCATTTACCATATTCTGAAATCAATTCTATGTGTTTATATCAAAGGTGATCAAATTCAGGTCATGTGTTGTATCTTGAGAAGAGCGCTTAGGATGTACACTGGGGGCAAGTTTTAAAAACATTTAGCTTAAATCTACCAAACTTACACTTTTGAAGTTTCAATAAACCTCACTAACTCCAGTTTTTCTTTTCCATATCCGCACTCATCATTAGGTCACTATATTAATTTGTATTTGTATATTTCATTGCATATATTCCGATGTCTGTTTTTTGCAGGTTAGTTGTGTGTCTTCCTGTAAGCTAAGAATCACCATGTATTCTCTGTACAGTACACAGGCTGACGTGTTGCTCAGTATTTAGCTATGTGTCAGTCAGGCTCCCAGGAGGTGACAGATTCCACAGTCCGGGTATAGAAAAGGGACTATTTACAAAACTGTACACAGACATAAGGGAAATCAGCAAGCCATAGCTGTTGTTACTCCCAAGTCTGGAGAAAAATGGAGAGGAAGAAGATGCTCAAACCAGAATAGAATAACTACAGCTACAGTGGCAGTGGTCTATTATAGCTGGATTCATGCAACCTTGTGGTGGTAGGGTGGGAAACAAGTCAAAAAGAAGAATTACCCCATCTTAGTTTCCTACAGTCCAATGTCCTGATGATGTCTGCCACTGGGATGTCTGCAACAGGAAGTCAGAAAGCAGGACATCACACGAATGTATTTTATAAAGGTCAGCCTCCCAGAACACACAAGAGAGAGAAGAGTGGAGAGTGGGTCTGGATAGGCCACAGAAATTATTAAACATAAGAAGATAATAAATGTGTTCTAATCACTGAATAGTTGTATTTCCTATAGAGGAAATACAATATGATATATGGAAAATTGTTAGTGTCCCTGTGAAGAAATAAATTACTCTTATTAAATCAGATGTTCATCAGACTGTATGTTTGGACATAGCCATTCTACATGACAGAAATGGTACACATATTTTGGTTTTGGTTTTGTTTTATAGCCAACTAAAATATTAAATTAGATTCTTGAAAAAGGGAATGGGTTTGGGGAGAAGGATGAAAGAAAGTAATATTGCCTGATTTTTATTTCCCTACTTGTCAACACTCAGGAAAGATATTGCTACTCCCATTCTTGAACAACTACTGCAATCCTAAAAGTTACACAAATATTCTCTTTCATATTTTTATTTCAGAAAAATTTTATTTCCTTATTAACGTGAGCATTTACACTACTCTCAGGAAAGTATATTGAGAATATTCCATGGCATGAAATTAGGTATTTGGCTTTATTAGTAGTATAACCTATGCCAAAATATTTAACTTCTCTAAGCAAAAATTTCCTAAATATGAAAAAATAAAAAAGAAGTAGGAATGACTATTCTTAATGACAGGGGTAAAGTTTAGGAAATGTGTAAAGAACTTCTGATCACTACGTCTGGATCATTGTAGTCCTATAAATTCAGCCTCCCTCCAATTTTTAGTAGGGGACAAGATCTCTTTGCATCCAAGAGAGAGCAGTATAGATGCCATTGTCACCTATGTAAGAGAATAGCCAAATGATACAGATGTCTATGGGAATACTCTGGCTATGTTTGAGTTCAGTAGTGGTATTCCAATTACTTTTTTTCTGCACATACTCTGGGCTCACACGCTAATTTCTTTGTCTTAAAAAAAAGAGTAACTTTTTTTTATTTCAAATCATGTATAAAATCTGCTAGAAAATAACTATTTTCTTTCATCGCTAACTGAATGGAAGTGAGAGATAGGAAAGAAAACAAAGATAATCTCTGAAAGTGGTCACTGAATTGAGTGAGGAGATCACACATATAAACACCACAGATGATTATCACCAAACCTAACAAGAAGCACAGGACTAGATAAGGAGATGCCTCAATTCTTGGGAAATTCACACACTTTATAAAGCAATTGATATACTCTCTGTATTTTTCCCAATAAACTTTGTAGGTGCCAACTCAAAGTTAAGGGTTAGTAAAAAAAAAACTATAATTTTGTCATAAATATTTGCTCACTCAGTACTCAGGATTTTAGGCTCTGGCTGAGTAGCTCAGTTGGTTAAAGCATCATCCAGATACACCCTTGGGTTGCAGTCTTGCTCCCCTGTCCAGGTAAATACAAGAAGTAACCAAAGAATGCATAAATAGAGTGAAACAACAAATTGATCTCTTTCTCTCTCTCTCTCTCTCTCTATCTGTCTGACTTTCTCTCTCTCCCCGCCCTCATCTCTATATAGAAAGAAGTACTCAGGATTTTATACGCAGCTAAACAAAATACTAGGACAATTATTTATCATGAGTCCCAAAAGCAGGACTGTGTAGGATACTTTTATTCTATTTGATTGTGAAAACTATCTAAATAAATGTATGTACATTTGCTTGATTTAATTTTTTATTTGTGCACTATTAAATCTAAATTTTGTTATTCATTATTTGTGTAAGTATTACTGAAAATTATGAAAGTGACACCTTTTTCATTTTATGTTAGATAAATTTAGTACCTATTACTGGGTAATGGCATAATCTGATACTGGAAAATTCAAAAGCAAGTAATATTTTGACATTTGGATGCTCTTGCTATCTAGAATTGGTTATATATACTCAACCAGTAAAGAGAGATACCACTGTGTGAAGTGTCTGTGTTTCTAACCAGCATACAGTTACACACTTGAAGTTACTGTGTTACATGAAGTGTTCAGCCCACTGTTGCTCAGTCTGCTGCTGAGTTTAGAGAGTCACGTCTAGGTTTCCTGGCACAAGGGTGGGCATCGTTCTATGCAGCTGATAGGCACTGTCAGAGGAAGCACCCTGACGACTATTTTTTTTTGGAACTGAAATATATAAATAAATGATACCTACTTAAAAAATGCAGCAGAAAATTCAGTGTGGAAAATTTCAAAGTAACCAAAGGAAACAGGTGGGAGGATGTTAAACTTCTGACGATGAACAAACCATTCTACCTGCCAATTTCCCCAACTGAACCTACATATAAACCACCAGCTTCAATTTTAAATAATATTGAGGAAAGAGCGTTACATGCGTTGTGTCATCCAATCTCCAGCATGACCCTGTATGGTATACATTATGGTTTCTACTTTATAAATGAAAAGATTAAAAGTTAGAGGCATTAACAATATACCTAATGTCATACTCTTAGAAGAAAACAAAGATTAAACTCATGTTTTTCAGAAAATAAATCTTCAGCTCTGAGCCATGAACCTAGGTCATGAGTTACTTCAAGTACTTCTTAAGATAGAAAACTCCTTAGGACAGAAACAACCAAATAATCAAACCAAGACAATTCTGTATTATTGATCATTTCCAAAACAGTACAACATGAAAAAATGTCCATGAGAGCTAGGTACAGTAGACACTATTAACCACAGAGGATAGTTCCCAGCTCCCCACCCATCACGGGCGGATGCCGGAAACCACCATAGCACCAAGCCATACATACATACCCATGATAACGTTTAACTTGTAAGTTAGGCAATATCGCGAGTAGCAGATTCATTCTGACCTCAGATTTTAACCACCTCGGAATATGACTTTTTTCTCTCCTTATTAAGTCAAGAACTTTCCGTTTTTTCTCTTAAGGAAAGCACTTATGGCTTCTCCAAATCGCCATCTTCACTACTTTTGTGCTTAGGGGCCATTATCTAGTAAAATTAGGCTTTTTGAACATAAGCATTGCAATACTGTGACAGCCAAAGTGATAAGCGAGACAACTGCCAAGTGACTAACTGGGCAGGTGGCATCTACGGCATGGATATGCTGGACACGGGATGACTCAAGTTCCAGGTAGGACAGAATGGATCAGAGTGAGAGCTCATCATGCTACTCAGAACAGCACACAATTTAAAACTTATAAATTATTTAGTTCAGGGATTTTCACTTAATATATTTCAGACCACCTTTGACTGTGGGTAACAGAAACTGTGGATAAAGAGGGACTACTATATATTGTTCTCTCTTATGTTTATTTGTGGAAATTTGTGTATTATTCTTATTTTTAAACTGCTTTTAAAATTAAGAGTGTAACAAAATACCAAATTAGAAAATAAATCAACATTCACTACATCAGAACACTTTGAGAATGGTAGTTAGGACCGATGAAAACCTGCCTTTCTACAAAAGTAATAAGAAAGAACACTGGCAAAAATTGTTAAAAATCAACTTTTTCAGAACTCTGAAATTACCTCAAGACTTGCAACAATCCAGTGAGTGTTTATTCAAGAAGAATAGCTGAAACTTGGTAAGAACAACAAATATGTTGGCACTTTAATCTGCCCTAACCCCACCTCCTCACCCCAGCCTTGTGGTAGCCTTGAAAACCAACAGCTTGACAACAGCAGCAGCTGTGAAAACCTTGGGCCTACAACCACCCAAGAGGGCAGAACGAGTTTGGAACTCCCACAAAAGCCTTATCCCCAGGGAATATCACTATTTGACCTATCTAACAGGTCCCTGAAAAGCACCATTCTCAAATTGTGTCATTATCTGACCTGGGGCAGAGGGCACTCTGTGCAAATTGACCTAGCCCAGGGCATTTGTTTAAGACAATTAACAATGTTTAATGTTGATTAATGTGGCAATTGTTTAACGTACCAGCTTCCCAGAGGAGGTGTTATCAGTTAGGCTTAGTTAGAGGATGACCAAAACAACTTAAAAGTAAAAACTGAGGAATAAAATGTCCAAGGGAGACTTTGAAAAACTCTTGACATATTGCTGGAATCCAGAAGGCCACATGCAAGTGCAGGATGTGTGCATGTCTGGGAAGTCCTAAGAAAAGCGCCCCTCAGCAAAGGTTGGGAGACTTACCCATATAAGGCATTTATGGAAATCTGGCCATTCATGAGCTGACCACTAGGCTAACCAAGTGAAGACATCAGTGGTCAGATACAACAAAGAACACCGATTTTATGTAATTATTTCAGGAAGTCACTAAACGAATAAACAACAACAAATAGCAGCAACAACAAACCCTGAAGGTGGGGGGAATCTACTATCTAAAGTCATCACATTGTATTATTTTAAATGTCCACTTTTCAATGAAAAATGTGTAAGGCACTCAAAGAAACAGGAAAAGAGCAAGTCCTTGAATAATGTCTTTTCATTCAACATTGTTTAGTTACAATATTGATGAGCATGCCATAGGAACTTAACTCTCGTTTATATCAATCAATTAGCCAATGGTAAAATCGGTGGATTCTATGTTGTTTTGTTTACAGTCATGGAACCTATCTATGATGTTAAGTGAGGACTTACGGCCAATTCACGGGAGAAAAAGCAAGTAAGAGAAACTGTCCCTGGAAAGCCCAGATTACTAGACAAAGACTTTAAATTAACTATTATAATTATGTTTAAAAAATTTTAAACCATATCCAAAGATTTTTTTTTAAGATTTTATTTATTTTTAGATAGAGGGGAAAGGAGAGAGAAACAGAGGGAGAGAAATAGCAATGTGTAGTTGCCTCTCAGGTGGCCCCCACTGGGGACTTGGCCCACAACCCAGGCATGTGCCCTGACTGGGAATTGAACCGGCGACCCTTTGGTTCGCAGCCCACGCTCAATCCACTGAGCTACACCAGCCAGGGCCAAAGAATTTTTTAAATTATTAGAAATATGTCCTTACCTCAAGTGCATACAAAAGTAAATCCAATAAGGTTACAGACCTAAATTTAAGAATTATAACTACAAAACTCTTAGAACAAAAGATAGGAGTAAATCTGGGTGACCCTGGATCAGGCAGTGGTTTCTTAGGTATAATATCTTTCTCCACAAATTAGCCTGAATCAAGATCATTTTCCCACAGCTTATAAATGCTTGATTGGCTTTCTTTGGTGCCACATAATTGAAACTCAGCTTTGCACTGCTAACTTTATTTTTCCTCTCACCAGGGTGTTTGTGGTATCTGGGTGATGATTAAAAACAAAATAAACACCTGCAAATGAAAAAAACGTACAAGCAAAGAAAAATAGAGATAAGCGAATTTCATGAATATTAAAAATACTTATGCTCTACCCACAGAATGGTAGAAAATATTTGCAAATCACATATATAACAAGGGATTTGTATCTGGAATATATAAAGATCACCTATAACTCAATAGTAAATGACAAATAATTTAAAAATGGGCAAGGATCTAAACAGACATTTCTTTAAAAAAGAAATATACATCTGGCCAATAGGTACATAAAAAGATACTCTATAAAATTAGTTATCAGATTATTTCTAATTAAAACCACAACTAGGTGCCATTTCATATGCACTAGAATGGCTATAATTTAAAAAAAGAAGTAAAATAACAAGTCTTGGCAAATGTGATGAAAGCGGCAGCCTCATACATACCTGGTGGGAGTGTAAAGTGGTGTAGCCACTTTGTAAATACAACTGGGCAGTTCTTCAACAGTTAAACAGAGAGTTACCATATGAAACAATAATTCCTTTGTTAGGTATATTCCCAAGAGAATTGAACATGAAACATGTGTCCAAACAAAAATAGTATATGAATATTTATAGCAACATTATTCATAATAGTCAAAAAAGCCAAAATAATGCAAATGTCCATCCAAAGATGAATGAGTGGATAAACAAATGTGGTGATATCCCTGTAATGGAATATTATTCAACCATAAAAAAGAATGAACCGCTGATACATGGTACAACATGGACGAACTTTGAATGCATCACATAAGCAAAGGAAGCCAGATGTAGACAAGAGACTACATAGTTTTAAGCCTTTTAAATAATTTTTATTTTTTATTACAGTTGATATATAATATTATATTAGTTTCAGGTACACAGACCAGTAATTAGACATTTATATAACTTACGAAGTGACACCCCTGATAAATCTAGTATCCGTCCAACACCATACATAACTATCACACTATCATTGACTACAGTATCTAAGCTAAATTTTACATCCCCATAATATTCTGTATCTACTATTTTGTACTTCTTAATCCCTTCATCTTTTTCCACCCATCCACCCCACCCCTCATCTAGCAAGCATCAAAATGTTCTGTGCCCTGGTGTGACTCAGTTGGGTGGAGTGTCATCTCGTACATTGAAAAAAGGCTGGAGGTTGGGCTGCCAGTCAGAGGACATACATAGGTTGCTGGTGCAATCCCTGGTTGGGGCATGAATCGAAATCAACCAATCAATGTTTCTCAAATGGATGTTCCTCTCTCTCTCGTCCTTCTTCTCTGAAATCAATACACATATTTTTTAATGTTCTCTGTATCTATGAATCTGTTTCTGTTCTGCTTGTTTATTTATTTTGGTTTTTTAGATGGTGCATATAAGTGAAATCATATTGTATTTATCTTTCTCTGTCTGACTTATTTAGCTCAACACAATACCCTCTAGGTTCATCATGTTGCAGGTGGTAAGATTTTTTTTCTTTTTTTTATGGCTGAGTCATATTCCATTGTATATATGCACCTCTTCTTCTTTATCCATTCATCTACTGATGGACACTTACATTGCTTCCATATTTTGGTTATCATAAATAATGTTGCGATGAACATGTGGATGCATATGTCTTTTTGATTTAGTGTTTTGGGTTTCTTCAGATAAACAACCAGAAGTAGAGTTACTGAGTCCTTCATTGTCTAATTTTGTCTGGTATAAGTATTGCTAATGCAGCTGTTTTTTTTCATTTTCACAAAATATCTTTTTCCATCTCTTTCAGTCTGTCTTTCATCAGAAGTGAGTCTCTTGTGGACAGCACATGCAAGGGTTTGTTCTGTTGGTGTGAGGGAATGCGTGCCTGTGTGCTACTTTTTAGTTCTCCTTACTGCATGAAATGCACTGATTTGAGCATCTTTCTCTTTCTCCAGAGCAGTGTCGAGCATAATGGAAACTTCCAAAACATATTTGCTAAAGTAAAAAATTAATAAAATGACTGAATAACCGACTCGATATAAGTGAAAATTAGTCAATGAAGG
>VMDR010031785.1:0-11927 GCA_007922815.1 Macrotus californicus | reverse complement strand
GATGCCCCTGAAGAACTAAAAATAGTCAGAAAAACTCTTCCATTCCCTTTTCAAAATAAGAAGGAAGAAATTTGGTTTAAGTTTTTCTTAAAACTCATTCAATCTCTTCCACATAGTCTAGTTAATGATTAAAAACATGTAAAATAAAAATAGTTCATGTTAAATCATATTTAAGAAGCTAAACTCAGAGCAATCATCAGCTCTTAATTTAGCTTCTTTAATACAAAATTAACAAGCACAATTCAGCTCTTGTTTTTTCTTATGTGATTCAGTATGTAATTTAAATAGCTAGTGTCCTTCCACATTTTTAAAAAACATATTTCTAAGCTTTTAATTTCTGTGTGAAGAGGAATCAAGAATAAAAAAATATCTGGTTAAGACCTCCAAGAGAAAAGGCCTACCAAGGCAGAAGATGTCCCTCTGTCACCCTTGGAGGGGCAGCGCTGAGCTGGCTGACATTTATGGTAAAAATAAAAAATATATATATAAATAAAAAACAAGAATAAAAAAAATCACATCCTAGAAAATCACAGCTGAGACAAAGAGCAGTGTGAAATACACTTAAACTAATAATATATGTTAATATGCACTGTACTGGACATAAATTAGGTACTAAATAAAGAGCATTTTCCTTTAGGAAATTTTGCTGAAACTTGCTCAAATTTTGATGGAAATAATTTAAGTATCAAGTCAGAATTTTTCAAAATTTTGTTTTTACACATCCATAACAATAGCATTTTACACAATTCAAATCTATTGTCCTGCTCTTCTTTATGAGCTGGCATACATCTGTGCTCCCTGGACTTAACCTCTGATTCTCAAAGTACGCTAGTTTTTCATCAGAGTTAACAGTGCCCTAGGTTTCTGCTACCCATTCATTGTAGACAAATATAAAGCCCACTTCCAGACTAACCCAACTCCAGACAAGATCCATCAAAGGAAATATGTATGCCTTTTACAAATTACCTGGGCCACATGCCTGATAATAAATACTAGGGAAAAAATGCACTTAGGCTTTGCTGAGAAACTAAGAATCAGTTTTCTCTATTTCAGAAATTGCTTCACTTGGATAAGTTCTGATAAGTGGGATGCCTGAATGATATGCCCTGAGAGCACTGCTTCTTCCTCTAGGCTCATTTAGCAATAAGAATGTCAATTACAGTATTTATCAATTTTATTATAACTTTGTTGACATACATATGCCCACTTTTCCCAGTGAACATGAGTTGTATATTTTAATTGAGATGACAAAATAAAATACCTGAATTTGGATCTATTCTAGAAAATGTAGTGTTAATTAAAATTTCTGATCAAAATACCTAAGATGACTACTTATTACAGAGCTTAAGATTTCCTGGTTTCCAGGTCCTCTGCCTCAGACAAAAACAAATTCTCTCTCATCTTTGAATATCTATAGCATTTTATCTATAAAGCACCATATCACATTTTCCTCCTACACAATGACATATGCACTGCTTGCTGTCCTGATTAGATCTATGTTTGATTTATTTTTCTATCACCAACAGCTTAAACTAGGTAAATTTTAACTAGCAGTCATTATTTTTTGGATGACTAAATAAATAACATCATGCATTCATTTGCACGCTCTCACTTACACCCCACCCCCCCACACACACACACAGATCTAATAAAAATCTAATGATGTAATAGGAATGTGGTATCCAAACCAAAGGCATGTAGAATCTCAACTTTTCCTTTTGGCAGTCACACCGTATTTGGAATAAAACGTTAAATTTATTTTGAGGTGGTCACTAAAGCCTTAGGGAGATTTAATGATTATATATTATTTCATGGTACTAATAAAGAATGGGTAATTTTAAAATACCTGAATTTGCCCTAATGATTGGCTCAGTTAGCTGGAGCATTGTCCAGCAAAGTGAAAGGTCACTGGTTCAATTCCCAGTCAGAGAACGTGCCTGAAATCGGTCCCTGTTGAGGCACGTGCAACAGGCAACTGATCGATGTTTCTTTCTCGCATCAGTATTTCTCTCCCTCTCTTTCTCCCTCCCTTCCCCTCTAAGAATAAATAAATAAAACCTTTTTAAAAATATCAGAAGTTAAGGGCCATAAAAATTTACACAAGCCCTGACTTGTGTGGCTCACTGGATTGAGCGCCAGCCTGCAAACCAAAGGACCGCCAGTTCGATTCCCAATCAGGGCACATACCTGGGTTGCAGCCAGGTCCCCAGTAGGGGGCACATGAGAGCAACCACACAATGATGTTTCTCTCCCTCTCTTTCTCCCTCCCTTCCCCTCTCTCTAAAAATAAATCAATAAAATCTTTTTAAAAAAATTTACATGAAATGCTGCCACTAAAATTTTTATCAAGAAAACAAACAGATCCCAAATGGAATCTGTTTCTCTCCTTCAAATCAACACAGCAGATTTTACAGCACGTAATTTTTTCTACAATGATCATTATTTTGTAATATGGAAAGTAAGTTATTTCTTTATTTTATGTACAAAATACTTTGTTTCATGTTACTTTTTATTATCTGATTTTTCATTCATTAAAATATTTATTAAGCATTTGTACTGTAACTGCAAATAATGGACACATTAAATAGTTGCCAGGTTCTCTACTTGGGGGAAATAAAAACACAGTTATAGAAAAATACACAAGAAATACATGCATGAAAAAGACAGAAAACTGCACTTGAACAACAATAAATAAATAAATAAATAAATAAATAAATAAAAGAAATACATGCATGAAAAGGAAGAGAGAACTAATATAATGCCAGTTGTAAGTAATTTAAAGGTATAAGCAAAGCTTCAAGAAAGTAGAACTTGAATTGTACATTAAAGATGATGATAATTGGCCCTGGCTGGTGTGGCTCAGTGGACTGAGTGTGGGCCTGCCAACCAAAAGGTCACAGGTTCAATTCCCAGTCAAGACACAGGCCTGAGTTGTGGGCCAGGCTCCCCAGTTTGGGGTGTATGAGGCAAACAATCAATGTAATCTTTTGTACACTGATGTTTCTCTCCTTCTTTTTGTCCCTCCCTTCCACTCTCTCTAAAAAGTAAATAAATGAAATCTTAAAAAAGAAATGATGATGATAATTGGCCCTGGCTGGGTAGCTCAGTTGGTTAGAGCATTGTCCTAATACACCAAGGTTGTAGGTTCCAGCTCCTGTCAGAGCACATACAAGAAGCAACCAATGAATGCATAAATCAGTGGAATAACAAATCAGTGTCTGTCTGTTTCTCTCTTTCTCTCTCTCCCCCCCCCACCCAAATAAATTTTTTAAAAAAGATGAGAATTATTTTAAGATAAATGACATAGGGAACAAACTGTACATGCCTTAATCAGCAATCAGAGGATCATTATAAGTGAAACAGAAAATGTTGGGAAGTAGAGCAATTTTAAAATAATAGACTAGAATTAATTTACAGAGAATCTTGAAAGCCAAGTTAAGAAACTTGGCTAACAATTGTTAATTGAAGACTTTAGAGAAATAAGCTGGCATGAAACTGGAAGCATTTAAAAAAGAGTTATCTTATAGCAGTACATAGGAGAGCTTTAATGATAAACAGAGTGAAAGCTGGGAAACCTATTAGGAAGTTAATAACAAATGAATTTATACCAGTAAAAAAGTACAAAAGAAATAGATTTACTACTTACAACAGGCAAGTAAGAGAGTCTGACAAAGAATACTCAAAGATTTTGAATCTAAGTACCCCTGACAGAAAGAAAAAAATGTCAGGCTTTGAGTCAGCTAGATATGGGCCAAATCTTTGCTGTGTAGTTTTAAAGACATTAACTTACTTGAGCCTTAGTTTCCTCATCTATAAAGCTATTTACTTTGTTTGGATGTTGAGGAAATTAAGTAAGAAAAAGCATGTAAAGCATCTCTGCACCTGGAACACAACAAGCACTAAATAACTATGATTTTGTTCCTCTCCCCCATGGCTCCTTGTTCTTTATCCCTTAACAATTCTGAGAATTGAGTGGTACAGCAGCAATCTATCTACAAGTTGTCATTTTAGAGCTGATAAAATTGAGTTCATGAGATATTAAATGACTTATTCAATGGCATACAACCAGCTATCTTCACTATTCATACCAGAAGACAGATATATGGACCATAAAACACATAAACAGTAGTAGAAAACTATAAACATACAATCTTCTTTAAAATCATATCCTCTAATAACACAATAGAGGATCTAGTTCATAAATTTAAAAATATTTAAATGACTGTTTCCTTAAGAATATGAAAAGGGCAATCCATTTTAAAAGAAAACATTTTTTCAAGTTTATACCAAATTCCAGTGTAGGCTGAATTTCCAAATAGGGACCTTTTGATTAGAGAAGGTAAATTAAGAGCAAAAATTTCTTCTTTTAAATTAGACTGAATACAGGGGAACTTCAAACTCAGTCGGCAATAAATTTACTCACCTTCCATGGGCATGGAAGTCTAGACGTAAAAACTGGTCCTCGTGTGAAACTGCTCTTTTGGCACGCTGGTGTTTTTGGTGTAATGAATCCACATCATAAGATAATCCTTCATAATGTCTAATGTATTTAGTTAAAGGATTTCCATACTGACCTATGAAAAAAATATACTTTGAATTAGTATCATCTTGAAGGCTCATTCTAGTTCTGATTCCTTTGATCACTCAAATATCTACAAGTATGTATAAAACTATTTCCACTGATCCTATTATTTTATTTACACGTACATTTTCTAAAAACTTATTGTAACAGAAGCTTCAATCACACACAAAAGTTTGATGCTAGCCATAGGTTTGTCTTAGATGTATATATTTTTAAAAATTTCTTTATGGTTAAAGAAAATTTTAACCATAATCAAATTTGGATGTTCAGCATAGGTTTGTCTTATGTCTTTTATCAGGCTGAGAATGTTCTCTACTCTTCGTACTTTGCTGATAAAAACTATCAGGAACAAATGTTGACTTTTGTCACTTGCTTGATTCAGCATGAATAAATATGATTATATTTGTTTTTCATTTTAGCTTATTAATGTGACAAATTGACTGATTTTCTAGTATTAAACCAATCTTGCATTACCATCAATCAACCCCACTTGGTCATGGTGTATTATCTTTTACAATATTATTGAATTCTATTTGCTATAGGAGGTTTAGAATTTTTATCTATACTCATGAGAGACATTGGTGTGTAGTTTTTCTGTACTTACTGTCTTTGTCAGGTTTTAATATCACAATAAAAAATTAGTTGGGAAATATTACCTCCTCTTCAGTTTTTCTGGACAAATTCATATAGAATTGGTATTATTTCTTCCTTAAATGTTTTGCAGAATTTACCTATGAAGCCAATTTGGCCTGGAGTTTTCTTTGTGAAAAAGTTTAACCTACAATTTCCATTTCAACATAGATATACTGTATATATGTAATCCATTAACATTAACTACACAATTTCAATATACATAGTTATTCAGATTATTTCCTTCTTGAATGAGCTTTGGTAAGAACCTGTCCACTGCATCCAAGTTGTGGAGATGATAAAGTAGTTTACAATTTTCCCTTGTTTTTATATCTTCTAAACCTCTCATTTCCAATATTGGTATCTTTTCTCTTTTGCTCCAAATGAGGAGAGTAGAGATTTATGGATTTTATTGATCTTCTCAAAGGACCAACATTTTTCTTTCAGTATTTTTCTATTGATTTTCACTTTGATCTTTTTTTTCTTCTACTTACTTTGAATTTAAACTGCTCTATTTTTTTTTAGTTTCATAAGGTGAGGCCACTGATTTGAGACCTTTGTTTCTAATACAGGTTTTTAATGCTATACTTGTCCCCTTAATACTGCTTTGGCAGCATCCCACAGATTCTATTGTGTTGCCATTTCATTTGTTCAGCATACTTTATACTTTTATTTTCCCAACATACTTTCTAATTTCCCTTTGATTTCTTCCATGTTCTCTGTGCTATACAGAAGTTTATTTAGTTTCCAAATACTAAGAGTTTTTTTTTATTTTTGTTAATGACTTCCAATTTAACTCTGCTATAGTCAGAGAACACACTTTATATGACATCAATTCTTTTAAATACATACATTGAGACTATTTTAGGATGCAGAATAGGGTCTATCCTTGCAAATGTTTCATATGCAGTTGAAATGAACATACTCTGCTGTTAATTGGATGAGCATTCTAAAAATGTCAATCTCTGCTTATTTAGTAGTGTTCTAGAAATGTCAACCAGATCAGGTTGGTTGACAGTACTGTTCAAGTCTCTGCCCTTACTGATTTTCTATCTATTCTATTATTGAGAGAAGTACTGAAATCTTTACCTATGATTATGACTATTTCTCCTTGCAGTCCTTTGCTTCACTAATTTTCATAGCTGTTATTACATGCATAAATGTTAATGAGTACTATGCATTTGGATTAATTCACTTATAATCAAAAGATCTTTATTCTCTGTGATACTCTATGTTCTAAAATCTACTTTGTCTGATATTAATATAGTCATTCCATCTTTTTTTTTTCTAACATGGTATATATCTTTTTCCATCCTTTCACCTTTAATCTGTGTCTTTATTTTTTTTTAAGACTTTATTTTTTTAGAGAGAGGAGAAAGGAAGGAGAGAGGGAGAGAAACATCAGTGTGTGGTTGCTCTCACGTGGCCCCAACTGGGGACCTGGCCTGCAACCCAGGCATGTGCCCTGAACTGGGAATCGAACCAGTGACTCTTTGGTTTGCAGGTCAATGCTCAATCCACTGAGCTACACCAGCCAGGGCTGTGCCTTTATATTTAAAGTGAGTTTGTTGTAGGCAGCAAATCGTTGGATATTGCTTTTTTATCCAATCTAATAATCTCTGCCTTTTAATTGGGGTGCTTACACATTGACATTTAAAGTGATTACAAACGTGGTTAGGTTTAAGTCTATCATCTTGCTATATATTTCTATTTGTCTCAGCTGTTCTTGGTTCCCTTTCCTTCTTTTCAACTATTTGTTTTTTTATGTGTCCACTTTATCTCTTCATTGGCTTATTAGTAAAACTTTTGTTTGGTTATTTTAGTGGTTGCTTTAAGGGCTTAGAATATGTATCTTTAATTTATCCCAGCCTGTCTTAAGTGATACAACATTTCAGGTGTAACAATTTGACATTAGTATACTTCAATTTTTCTCCACCTGCCTTTTAGGCTATTGCCATCGCATGTTTTATTTATATATATCTTATAAACCCCACAATACACTGTTATTCTTTTGGTTTAAACAATTATCTTGATATAAATATAAAAACATATATGCACATATATGAAAAAATCTCCTCTATCATCTCCAGATCTTTTAATTCCTTTGTGTAGATCCATTATTTCCATCTGGCACCATTTTCCTTGTACCTGGATGACTTCCTCTAACATTTCTTCTACTGGCAAAAACTTTCAGCTTCTATATGTTGGAGAGTATTATGTCTTGATTTTTGAAAGACAGTTTCACTGAGCATAAATTTCAGGCTGACAGGTTTGTTTTTTTTCTTCAAATCCCTTTAAAAGTTGCTCAACCAAATTTGTATAAGTATTCCTTCTGGAAAGAAGTCTGTCATCCTTATTTCAATTAGCAAATCCAACATTTCGGACTGGATTGTTTTTATGCTGTTGAGGTCCTCACAAAGTTCCTTGAGAATCCTTACAGTGTTTTGAACTCTGCATCTGACAGATTGCTTATCTCCATTTCATTTAGCTCTTTTTCTGGAGTTTTGATCTGTTCTTTTCTTTATGCCATGTTTCTTTGCCTCCTCATTTGGCAGCCTCCCTGTGTTTGTTTCTATGAATGAGGTAGAGCTGCTATGATTACTTGCCTTGGTAGAATGGCCTAATGTAGTAGGTGTCCTTAGGGTCTAGTGGCACAGCCTTCCCTACCACTGAAGCTGTGAACCCAGGTGCACCCTTCATGTGGGCTAAGTACACCCTCCTCTTGTAGTTGAGTCTTGATTGCTGTTGGCAGGTCAATAGGAGGTGTTTACCCAGGCCAATCAGCTGCAAGGATTGGCTGTGACCACTGATCACCAACTTCTGACGTCTGTGGAGAATAAGCTCTGTGGGGGCAAGGTGGTGGTGTTCCAACATGGTCTGTAGCTGTCCCCTGCATGTGCAGGCTCTGTGGTTTCCCAGGCAGTACAAGGTCAAGGTCAGCCCCCACCTATGTTTTGCCTGGGGCCACCCTGCCTGAGATATAAAGCAATCTGAGATGGCTGTACTTGTGCTGGATTTGGATTCTCAGACAAAGACAGCTGTGAATCTAGGCTAACTGCTGCTACTATCCGTAGGGCTGCTTAGCAAGAGATGGGGAGTGGGGGGTGGGGAGTTGCTGAGGGTTCACTGAGGCTGGCTGTTGCTTGTTTTAGAGGATTTAGGAAGTTGTGAAGCATGAATCAACACCATCCATTCATACAGAACATCAGCTTGGTTGGGCCCGTAAGTTGGGTGGGACCTAGTCACTGGGGATCTCCATGGCAGGGCAAACAGTTCTAGCCAGGTTGATGGAGTCTCAGATATGGCACCAGACTTCCAGCTCTGTGACTGAATGAAGTTTCAGAAAAGGGACACTGGCCTCTGCCCACCTTTCTCTCTTGGAGAAAGCTGTCCCCCAGCTTTCATCTTGATGCCAGACACTTCAGTTTCTCCCTGTATGCCACTGGTGCCTTTCAATCTGCTACCCTGGTGCTGAAGCTCAAAGGGAGTGAGTTTGACTAAGTCTGTGTGTAGATTCTTTAAGAAGAACTGCTTGGGATTCCAGATGTTTCTTTGACCAGCACAGTCCACATTGATTTTTGCAGCTGGAAGTTATGGGAACCTATCTTCCTGGCACTGGAACCCTGGGCTGGGGGGCCTGGTTGGGGCTGGGACTCCTCACTCCAGAGATATTCCTCTCAAATTTTTATCCACCACAAGTTGATGTGGGAACAGCGCTCCACATCTCTGCCCATCCTGCCAGTATGGATGGATAGGGTTTCTTTAATTCCGTAGTTGTTGGACTCCATTCAACTCGATTTCTGATGGCAAGGGATTGGCAAGAAATACTCAAAGTCATGAAAACCAGGAACCTACAGCCAAGACTGCTCTACCCAGCAAAGATTATCCTTTAGAATCAAAGAGCAGATAAAGAGCTTCCCTGACAAGAAAAAATTAAAGGAGTTCATCATCACCAAACCAGTATTATGTGAAATGTTAAAGGGACTTATCTAAGGAAAAGATCAAAACTATGAACAACAAAATAGCAATAAATACACATCTATCAACAACTGAAGCTAAAAAACAAACTAAGCAAACAAGAACAGAGACAGAATCACGGATACGGACAGCGTTTTGATGGTTGCCAGATGGAAGGGGAATGTGGGGAAAAAACTGGTACATTTACACAATGGAATACTACATAGCAGAAAGAAAGAACTCCCACCTTTCAGAACAGCATGGACAGAATTGGAAAATATGCTAAAGGAAATAAGCCAGTTGGTGAAAGACAAATACCATATGATCTCACTTATAAGAAGAATGTAATGAAAATAAACTATTGAGCAAAAAGTTACCCTTTGGCCCTCTCTACCCAGCCCCGGCCCCAACTCCTGTAGTCAATGCCACACAGTTCTCCATGTCCATAGGTCATTCATGTTAGGTTCTTTGACTAATCCCTTCACCTTCTTTCAATCAGTCCCCCTTCCCCTTACAGCTGTCAGTCTATTCCATGTTTCCTTCCCTCTGGTCTGTTCTGCTCATTAGCTTATTTTGTTCATTAGATTCCACTTATAGGAGAGATCATATTTGTCTTGCATCAACTGGCTTATTTCACTTAGCATGATTGCCTCCTGTTCCATCCATGCTATTGCAAAAAGGTAAGAGTTCTTTCCATTTTTACTGCTGCATCGTATTCCATTGTGTAAATTTACATTTTTTTTTATGCACTCATCTACTAATGGGCACTTAGGCTGTTTCTAACACGTGGCTATTGTAAAGAGTGCTACTATGAACATAGAGGTGTGTAAGTTCTTTTGAATTGGTGTTTCAGGATTCTTAAGATATATTTCCAGCAGTGAAATCACTGGTTCAAAAACCAGTTCCATTTTTAATTTTTTGAGGAAACTCCATACCATTTTCCACAGTGATTGTACCAGTCTGCATGCCCACCAACAGTGCACTAGGGTTCCCTTTTCTCTACAACCTCACCAGCACTCGCTGTTTGTTGATTTACTAATGATAGCCATTTTGGCAGGTGTGAGGTAATATTTTATTGTGGGTTTTTTTTTTTTAAATCTTATTTATTTTTAGAGAGGGAAAGAGAAAGAGAAGTTGAGAAACATCAATGTGTGGTTGCCTCTCGCACATCCCTTATTGGGGACCTGGCCTGGCCCACAACCCAGGCATGTGACCTGACTGGGAATTGAACTGGCAACCCTTTGGTTCACAGGATGGCACTCAATCCTGAGCCACACCAGCCAGGGCCTCATTGTGGTTTCAATTTGCATCTGATGGCTGGTGATGTTACCTACTTTTTGTTACATCTATGGGCCATCTCTGTCTTCTTAATCATTTCACCTTTTTCACCTAGCCCACCAAACTCCTCTCCTCTGACAACCATCAATTTGTTTTCTGTATCTATTTTGTTTGTTAATCCACTCGGGTTTTTGACTCCACATGTAAGTGAAATTATATAATATTTGTCTTTCTGTCTGACTTATTTTACTTAACATAATACCATCTAGGTCCAACTACGCAGTCGAAAATGGTTATGGTGAGTAGTATTCCAGTGCATACATGCACAGTCACTTTTTTGTTGACTCGTCTATTGATGGTCACTTGGGTTGTTTCCACATCTTGGCCATTGTAAATAATCCTGCATAAACACAGAGGCGCATATATTCTTTTCAATTAGTGTTTTGGGTTCCTTTAGATATATATGCAGTGTACACAAAGGCCAGCCACCATCCTTCTGGGGCCTTCGACCTTTGTGGTGGAGCAGGGCCACAGGGAGCTGGCAGGGTGGAGCTAGTACATCTCCCCAGACTATTGCCATGGGAGGGGATGGGAAACAGGAACAGTGGGACCAGTGGAACGTGAAGGAAAAATGGCCCTTGCTCTAAAGCCATATAACTCTGTCTCTCCCTGTGTGTGTCTGACACCCCTTGAGTTTGTCCAGATTTCCTCCAGAATTTTTCAAGACTGCAACAAAGGTGCCAGCTGAATACAGCCAGCAAATTCCCCTGCTGGGTACAAGCTTGGCAGAATGAAGGATCAGAGTAAGGAGGATGGGGTCAATGCATCTCCCCAGGTTGATGCCATATGGAGGGGAGTGCTGGACCCAGGAAAGATGGCATCTGTGGGAGGTATGGGAGAAGGACTCAGCCCAGGGACACTGGCAGCTGTCCCTCTGGCCCTCTCTCTGAAGCCACACAACCCAATCTCACCCTGTATGGCTCCAGTCCCCTGAGAGTCACCATCCCTCTGCTGGAGCCCAAGGTAAGTGCCTCTAAGAGAGATTTTGTAGGCTGACCCTTTAAGAGGGTGCCTGGGTTTCTAGCAGTCTCACCCTGGCAGATGGAATCCTTGAATCCCTGACAATTTTCACAGCCAGATGTCATATGGACTTCTGTTCTTGGCGCTGGTGCTCCAGACTGGGAAGCAGGCATGGGGCTGAGACCCCATGCTCCTTGAGGGGTACCTCTACAGTTGAGATAACCTTCCGGATTCTCAACCCCTACATATAGGTGGCAGGGCCAGCCCTTTTTGTATCTCTGTCCTTCCTACCAGTCTTGATGCGGTGGCTTCTCTATATCCTTACTTATAAGACTTCTGTTCAGCTAGTCTTCAGATGGTTATCCAGGTCACTGTTCTATAACTTAGTTATAATTTTGATATGCTTTTGGGAAAGAGTGAGTGTAACTTCTACCTACTCCAATATCATATAGGATCCCCT
>VMDR010031783.1:0-11924 GCA_007922815.1 Macrotus californicus | reverse complement strand
AAAAAAAATCCCATTTGATATAGCAACAAGAAAAATAAAGTACCTAGGAATCAACCTAACCAAGGAGGTAAAAGACCTGTACTCAGAAAACTACACAACACTGAAGAAAGAAATTAAGGAAGACACAAACAAATGGAAGCATGTACCATGCTCATGGACAGGAAGAATTAACATCATCAAAATGGCCATACTACCCAAAATGATTTATAGATTCAATGCAGTCCCTATTAAAGTATTAATGACATATTTCACAGATATAGAACAAACATGTCAGAAATTTATATGGAACCACCAAAGACCCCAAATAGCTGCAGCAATTTTGAGAAAGAAGAACAAAGCAGGAGGAATCACAATACCTGATATCAAACTGCATTACAAGGCCACTGTAATCAAAACAGCCTCATACTGGCATAAGAACATATACCAATGGAACAGAACAGAGAGCCCAGAAATAAACCCAAGACTCTATGGTCAATTAATATTTGACAAAGGGGGAAGAAGCATAAAATGGAGTAAAAGTAGTCTCTTCAACAAATGGTGTTGGGAGATCTGAACTGGCACATGCAAAAAAAATGAAACTCGACCACCAACTTACACCATACACAAAAATAAATTCAAGGTGGATAAAAGACTTAACTATGTCATGACACCATAAAAGTCCTAGAGGAAAACATTGGCAGGAAAATATCAGACATTTCACACTGCAACATCTTCACTGAGATGTCCCCTAAAGCAAGGGACATAAAGGAAAGAATAAACAAATGGGACCTCATCAAATTAAAAAGCTTCTGCATGGCTAAATAAAACAGCACTAAAATGAAAAGAGAACCAACTATATGGGAAAACATATTTGCCAATGATACCTCAGACAAGGGTTTGATCTCTAAAATATATAAGGAACTCACATGACTCCACTCCAGGAAGACCAAAAAAAAAACAATTAAAAAATGGGCAAAAGACTTGAGCAGACATTTCTCCAAGGAGGACACACAGAGGGCCCATAGACATATGAAAAGATGCTCCTCATCACTAGTCATCAGAGAGATGCAAATTAAAACCACCATGAGATACCACTTGACACCAGTCAGAATGGCCATCACAAACAAATCAACAAGTGTTGGAGAGGATGTGGAGAAAAGGGAACCCTAGTGCACTGTTGGTGGGATTGTAGACTGGTACAGCCACTGTGGAAAACAGTATGGAATTTCCTCAGAAAATTAAAAATGGAACTGCCTTTTGATCCAGCAATTTCACTGGTGGATTTATATCTCAAGATCCCTGAAACACCAATCCAAAAGAACCTATGCACCCTAATGTTCATAGCAGCACAATTTACAATAGCCAAGTGCTAGAAGCAACCTAAGTGCCCATCAGTAAATGAGTGGATCAATGGAATTCTATGCAGCAGAGAGAAAGTAGGAGCTCCTACCCTTTGCAAGAGCATGGAGGGAACTGGAGAGCATTATGCTAAGTGAAATAAGCCAGGCAGTGAGGGACAAATACTATATAATCTCACCTTTAACTGGAGCATAATCAACAAACAAAAAAAACAAACAAAATATTACCAGAGACATTGAAATTAAGAATGGTCTAACAATAGCCAGAGGGGATGGAGGAGGAGACAATGGGGGGAAAGGTTTTCAGGAACTACTAAAAAGGACACATGGACAAAACCAAGGGAGAGGGTGGAAGCCAGGGAGGGAAGTGTGTTTGGCTGGGGTGGTGAGGAGTCATGGGGGTAAAATGCAGACAACTGTAATTGAACAACAATAAAGTAACTAAAAAAATTATTCACAGAAAAAAAAACAACACTATTTCATGTTAAACACTCTTTTCACTCATCACATTAAACCATTATCATGTAAAAAATAAATAAATGAAAGACTCTTTAACTCTTGGGTCAAGAGATTCAAGGGTTAAATCAGGGAGACCTATTGGGTGACAGTTATAATGGTTCAGGCAAGGGAAGATGATGGTTTGGACCAGAATAATATTGAAAAAGTTGTGAGAAGTATTAGATTTGGGCTGTATTTTGAAGGTGCACAAACAAACTTATGGGAGAGAGGGAGAAGTCAAAGATGACCCCAGTTAGGTTTTTTGTTGTCTTTTGATTTTGACTGAGCCACTGGAAGGATAAAGTTGCCATCATCTGGGATGGGAAGTCTGACCCTAGAATAGCTTTTGGAGGGGATCAGTAGTACAGTTTTGGTCATGTGAAAATTGAGATATGGTATACTAGTTGCCTGTGATCTTTAATAGAATAAAAATTCCTATTTAAATGTATTTATTTAAGTTTTAAAATAAGTTGATTAATGAAATAATTGAATAATAGTGCTCTAAGATATAGTGTCACCATAGTTGTAAATGAATGGCTGAAATTTGGGAAATTTAATTCAAATCACAGAGCTGGTAGGTGACCTACCAGATTCTAGGTTACTGCTCATTGAATTATGTTACTATTACATTAAACTCTTGAAAAAACAAATGATGTGCAAATGAACTTTTTCTTTGATTATTGTATAGTCTGAATCTTGCACCAACTCAATCACATACTTGTTGATTCAAAAAAGATCTGAGTGTTTTACTTGAGAATAAGCTAGGTGATTTTCAGTTATCTTAGTAGAAATGTAAAGAAGAAGGGACGAAATTATTTTAGTTCATTTAGGATTTGCTGGTGCAGATCTGCAGAATGACAATTCTGGGTGCCACAGTGACGAAAACATTGGCAAATTAAAATGTGTTCAAAGTGAGGCAATCAAGATGCAAAATGGCTTGGGGATCTTATACAAGGAATGATGGAAAGAACAGGAATACTGCATAAAATTAAGAAAAATATCTCTAATTGTTAAAGAAAATAAAATTTAAGGTATGTATTTATAAGAGAGATAAAATTCCTGAGAGCTAAAATGGATGGAAGTTGAAAGCAAGCAGAGTAAGTCTCAAAATAAGCAAGAACTCTCACTGATTAAGAATATCTAAAAAAGAAATGCCTTGCCTTATAAGCATACAAATTCCATCACTGGATGGAATCCAGCAGATTGTTGATAATCACTGTCAGGGATTTGAATTGGATCATTAAATTTTAGAATTAAAAAGAACCTTACAAACTCTACATCGAAATTCTACTGAAAGAGGAACCAGAATAGTGAAATGCTATGGTCTCGTCCAATTCCCAGTTTCTGTTACTATAAAAGTTCTAAAATTCTACCCATGGTTTCTCTCTCTTTGTGCTATAAAACACATGACTTGAGCTCACCATATTCTGAACATGCTGGTTGGTTATTTTCTACTTGTCCTATGCTGTATTCTTAGGCTTCTAAAAAATTGAATTATAAGCTTTTTGAGGGTCATTTACATTTGTTCTGAGGCCTGTTTATGCCAATTTTACTCCCTGTTGGAATGACATAAGTTAATTAATTATAAGGTAAACCAATGACATCTGAATATGAGAAAGGAGTTGTTATTTTTGTGAAATGGAAGTGAAACTTTGGGAAATCTCCATAGAAGAATCATGAAAAATTGCTGTTGAATTAGATGTGGGAAAAAAAAAAAATTAAAAGACTTGAAAAAAATCTAGAAGGATTCTGTTCTCATTGTAGTTCTTAATCTATTTTTAAAGCAAGTGAAATTGAGAATTATATGTGATGCTGTTATGAGTTGAATTTTGTCCCCCCCAAATTTATATGGTAAAGTCCCAACCTCTAGTACCTCAGAATACAATTGCATTGGAGATCACTTTTCAAAAGTGGTTAAGTTAAAAAGAGATATTTAGGATGGGGCCCTAATCTCATGTTATCGGTGTCCTCTTAAGAAAAGGAAGAGACATGAGAGATGTGTAAACACAGAGAAAAAGAGAAAAGAGGTGAAGAGGCAATAAGAAAGCTATCTAAAGCCACAGAGGGAAGCCACAGAAGAGACCGATCCTGCTGACACCTTGATCTTGGGCTTCTGGCCTCCAGAACTATGAGAACATAAATTTCTGCTTAAGCTAGCCAGCCTGTGATATTTTGTTATAGCAGCCTTCAACAAACTAATACAGATGTGGTATGGGACAATTTATGGAAAAAAAGAAAGAATATCAATTAGAAGACTCAAACTCAAAAGTTTGGTGAAGACATAGATATTTTAAGTGTTAAATTATTAAGGTACATATATCTATTATTGTGATTAGCAGCTGCCTGGCCTACTGTTTTGATTAATATACCAGTAACAGATTCTTTTCCTTCAGACTGGAGGGCATCTACTATGTTTGATATTACTCTTTTATTTGTTCATAAACACTTTATCTGGGGCTATTTACTATGGCACCAGGAAAGAAGTCATGAAGGATGTTAACAAGTAGATATTGTTCAGATGTTAAGAAGCTAAATGATGTGAGCAAGACACACAAATAACTCTCCTTCAAGGCAGTAGGATGATGAGTCATTACTGGGGAACATAAAGTGCTGCAGGAGTTCTCAGGAAGGTGGGATTGTTGTAGTAGAGGTGATCAGAGGACAATTGAATTCACCTTATAAGGCTGGAGGTTAGATTTTTGACAAGTGGAATTAGGCAAGAGTGTTATTTTAAATAGAAAGGCACAAAGTTTTGGAAGGTCGCAGGACATTTTTGGAATGACTACTTGTTCTGTTTGACTTAAAGCATGGTAATCAGTGGATAGTTATATGGCTTACCAGGCCTTCCTTGGTGCAGCTGTGCCTATCTGTTCCAGCCCCAATTCCTATTCCTTACTACTTTTCTCTTTGTGCTCAGTGGCAGTATACTAATTGTGACTATCATCACTTTGGATGTGCTCTATCGCCTTCCTGCCTAGCTAGGCTTAAATTTTTTTAAAAAAATTTAGCTCAGGCATTAGCTCCTTAGGAAAATTGTACTATTTTCTTATCACTTCCATATCACACTACAACAAACTTAGTGGCTTATGACCACACAGATTCATTCTGTACATTTGATGTCTGATGCCATCTGACTGGGTTCAAATAGAGATGCTGATTCAACTGCCTTCATTTCCAGAGGATCTAGGGCCAAACTCATGCTTTGCCTATCCCAGCTTTCAGAGGCTGTGCACACTCCTTAGCCCACAGACCCCTCCTCCTTATCACCAGTAATGACAAGTTGAGCCTTTTTCCCATCTCATCTACTTCTAAGAGCCTTTTTCCCATCTCATCTACTTCTAACTCACCCTTTCACTTTTAAGGACCTCAGTGATTACATTGAGTCCACCTGCATAATCCAGGATAATCTCCATACTTTAAATTTAGTGGATTAGCAAAGTTAATTTAATCTGCAGCCTTCATTTCTTTTTAACCTACTATATTCACAGATTTGGGGAATTAGGTCATGGATGTCTTAGAAGGGCCATTACTCTATCTCAGAGACCTTCCTCACTTTTCCCATCCATGCCAGGTAGGGCTTTTGCTCTCATAATATTTTATGTACAGTACATCTCAAGCTTTACACTTCCTATTAGTTAATTGCAATTTTAAATGTTTAATATTTGATTGTAAGTTTATTCATCATATCTTCCATTATGCACTTAGCTTGTTGGGATCTCTTAGCATGTTGAAGGTTGTGTCTCTTTTATCTTGCAATTGTTCTTGTGTCCCTAGTAAATGGCACATGGCAGTTACATAATAAAGTAGAGGGACTGGAGAAAGTAAATGTCTTACAAAATTATATGGAATGTATTAAATAATGATGACTTTTTAAAAATTAATTATTTACAAAGTTTTGGGAAAGAGATGTCTGAATCTAGGGACATATTTATGAGAGAATTCTTTGTGCACTCCAGGTAGTGGAAACCTGAAAATTCAGCACTGAACCTGATAATTCAGGGAGTAGAGTGAAAAGTAGACTCATGAATATGTCTTCAATAGTTCACCTTTTTACCTTTTCTTTTTTCTCTTGGTGAAAGAGGAATGAGAAAGCAGATAAGGAAATACCCTGATGCTATAAAGAGGCTGAATTCAGCTGGGCTAACAGTGTTTCTTGGGTGATATGGGCAAGCAAAGGTGTGTGACTTCACAAAACAATCCTGAGTCAACATTTAAGCATCAGAAGACCAGCTGCCACCAGAATGAAGTGATAAGAAGGCAGCATTTGCTTTTATGATCCACTCTCTGGTTCTGATCTCTCCTCTTGCATTCTCACTATCACGCAGCCCTTCCCTTGACCTAATCCAAATAACCATGCTTGAGTATTGCTACCTCAATTAGAAGTTAATCCACTTATGAACAAAATAATCCCCAGGAAGGTGCAAAAGGGACTGAATCACTTCATTAAATAGTTTCTAAATTATTCTCAATCCCTTATCTCTCAGAGGCTCTCTGGAATAGGCTCTGCACTTCTCCATCTGAAGCTAGCCTAGGAGACAAGAAGTTCACATTGCCAGCTTATCTGTCCCTGGAGTTCCTCCTTCCCTGATCAGCTGACACTGAGACTTGAATATTTTGAAACTTGGACCCTCACAAAGTTTCAAAAATAATCTCCAGATCTGATTGTTCAAAATGATTCTTTAATTTAATTGTTCTCTATCTGCTCCTACTTTTTTCTATTCTGGGGATTCTTGCTAATTTGCCTCTTCCTCTCCCTTTATGATGACTGCAGTGTTGTTTCAAGCTTACATTCCTAATAACTATTGTTTTCTGAGCACTATGCTGTATCCAGTTATTGTATACTCATTGTTTCTACCTCTAAAGTCCTGCACATAAATTTTGTTCCGCCAGTCTTATAGTTAAAGAGACATCCCAGGGGTGGATGCATAGTTCATAAGCAGCAAAGATAGGATGTCATGTGAATCTGACTCCAAAACTGGTCTGACTTTTCTGCTCATTGCTGTGTGTTTGAAGAGAAGCATGAGGGATGAGGCAATAGGAGGGGAATGGGGCCAAGGGAGAGAACATGATTCTGATAGTTAAAGAGTCAACAACCAAACAAACTGCTGTTGTTGACTTCTTTGAAATGGTAGCTCATGTGGTTCCCATTAAGGGCCTGTTACAAGCCTCCTGAAAATATTTACAAGGATAGGTTAGGTGACATCTGGGCTGGATATTGTTGGCCTTGTAAGATTTTTTCTCTTCTTCCTCCATTTTGGATGATGGGATAAGTTATATATTTAGAACCAGCCAGCTCAGTTTAGATAATGCCAAAGTGGTCAGCAGTGCCTAAAGCGTGCCTGTGAGGAGTTGGCCTTTGGGCATACTTCTCTCCATTAGGCCAGGAGGCTGTGTTGACCTTGACCACATTGTGTGATGAGCTGCTTTACAGCTTGTTTGATCTGGTGTTGGTCAGCCCTAATCTTCAACAAACACTACTAGGGTATTGTCCTCAATATTTTTCATCATTGTCTTTGGATGGGGAACTTGATGAGGTTGTAGTGGTGGAATCTGTTTCTCTGGGGAGGGCTCTTCCAAGGGTACATGGGCTTCTACTGCAGTCCCAGGAACTTGTGCCACAGAAAAGTGAGTGACTATGGATTTCCATGGCTGTGAATGCCTTTCAGCATCAGCTTCTTAACCTTCAAAGACTGCTTTAGCTTTGATTTTGCAGGGGAGGGGTGTGGGTGTCAGGGGTTTCCTTCTTTGCTTTCAACACTATCTTCATAAAAAAAAGATTTCTCAGTCCCAGATGTTTTATATCTTTTATGATCAGTTGCCCTGAACAGAATAGATAGAAATGAAGTAAATAAAAGGTTGACATCACTTTTGAGGATGTTCTGAAGCAGAATAAATTCTTAAGAAAAAAATAAATAAACCTTCAAAATGTAGCAACTTGGAAACCCAGCAAGAAAGCAAATTGTTTACAATAATAGCAGCTCAATAGAATTTGTCTTAGAATTTACCCTTTCTGCAGATGACCCACCAGGTCACTAATTAGGAAAAAAGGATGCAAACTAGATTGATCAGCCTTTATTTCCTGGGAAGATGACAAAAATGGCTTATCAATAAACTTCTACAAAGCTGTGGAAAGCAATGAAATGCAGATTTGACAAATTAATTTGAGATTAGTGCACAGTGGGACAACTTTAGGCACTTAGTTTTGCCTCTTGCCCAGATAAAACCCTACTGGGAGTAGTGGCTTGCAGGGGGGAATAAAAAATGAAATGCAGTGACGTTACAGAATTCACAGCCTTCGCTTTCAAAGCTGCAGTTTGAAAAATAAATTTGTGTGTTAAACATTAAGATGAAGTTTAATACCTACTTGTTAAAAACCTTTGAAGAGAGAAAATGGGATACTTTGTTCTGGAATAGATCACTTGCTTGAATTTGACATTACTTTTATCACATTTCCTTTGAAAGATGTTTCAGACTTAACACTTGACCTCTTTGGGAAGATAAAAGTCCTACATCCTATTGACAAAAATGTGTGTTTGTGTAAATGAAATTCATTCTGTAATCATAAAAATATGGTTCAATGGCTTCAAAATTAAATGATTTAAAACAAATTTCAAAAATGCAAGCTTGATATACTTTACATTTGTAAAAATGTTTGCAAGTATACTGTGTAGACATGGTACATATGCAATGCCTTTATGTAATTAGTTGCGTTATAATTTCTTTGCCTTAAAAATTTCAGAATAAAACATAAACCATCTTGGATGAATATTTATGTTCTATGTGTTTGGGGTAAAGAAACTAGAGAACAAAATCAGTATATTTATATCATGTTTTTTTTAATAAAACCCCTATAAGGATATATTTTTAAAAAATACTTTGGCTGATGCTTCTCCCTGAGCTCAGGATATAAATTGGTCTGCAGTGTGGTACTCAGCCTCAGGATATTTGAAAGCATCCCAGGTGATTCTAAGGAGGAGACAAAACTGAGAACCAGTGTGTTAGAAATATACATTTTATCTGCAATAACATAGTGCTTCTCAAACTTGGGCAATCATTACATGCATTTAATTACACTTTTACACTATATTGTAAAACAGCAGTTCTCAGACTTAATATGCAACCAGAATCACCTGGAGATTGTTGGACCCCACCCCAGAGTTTCTTTTTTTTAATATATTTTATTGATTATGCTATTACAGTTGTCCATCTCCCCCCCTCCTTCTGCCCTGCATACCCCTTCCCCCCACATTCCCCCTCTTTAGTTCATGTCCATGGGTCATATATATATAAGTTCTTTGGCTTCTACATTTCCTATACTATTCTTAACCTCCCTCTGTCTATCTTCTACCTACCATTTATGCTTCTAATTCCTTGTACCTTTTCCCCTTCCTCCCACTTACTCCCCTGATGAGAACCCTCCATGTGATTTCCATTTCTGTGATTCTGTTCCTGTTCTAGTTGTTTGCTTAGATTGTTTTTGTTTTAGGTTCAGTTGTTAATAGCTGTGAGTTTGTTGTCATTTTACTGTTCCTATTTTTGATCTTCTTTTTCTTAGATAAGTCCCTTTAACATTTCATAGAATAAGGGCTTGGTGATGATGAACTCCTTGAACTTGACCTTATCTGGGAAGCACTTTATTTGCCCTTCCATTCTAAATGAAAGCTTGGCTGGATAGAGTAATTTTGGATGTAGGTCCTTGGCTTTCATGACTTGGAATACTTCGTGCCAGCCTCTTCTTGCCTGTAAGGTTTCTTTTGAGAAATCAGCTGACAGTCTGATGGACACTCCTTTGTAGGTTACTGTCTCCTTTTCTCTTGCTGCTTTTAAGGTTCTCTCTTTATCTTTCATCTTGGGTAATGTAATTACGATGTGTCTTGGTGTGTTCCTCCTTGGGTCCAACTTCTTTGGGACTCTCTGAGCTTCCTGGACTCCCTGGAAGTCTACTTCCTTTGGGAAGTTCTCCTTCATTATTTGTTCAAATAAGTTTTCAATTTCTTTCTGTTCCTCTTCTGCTTCTGGCACCCCTATGATTCGGATACTGGAACGTTTAAAGACATCCTGGAGGTTCCTAAGCCTCTCCTTGTTTTTTTGAATTCTTGTTTCTTCATTGTGTTGTGCTTGAATGTTTCTTTCTTTCTTCTGGTCCACATCATTGATTTGAGTCCCGTTTTTCTTCCCATCACTGTTGGTTCCCTGTACATTTTCCTTCATTTCCCTTATCATAGCCTTCATTTGTTCATCTAATTTGTGACCAAATTCAACCAAGTCTGTGAGCATCCTGATTACCAGTGTTTTGAACTGTGCATCTGATAGGTTGGCTATCTCTTGGTCACTTAGTTGTATTTTTTCTGGAGCTTTGATCTGTTCTTTCATGTCTTGGCACACCTGTTACATAGTAAGGGGCGGAGCCTTAGGTGTTCACCAGGACGGGGCGGCCACGTCGCTGCATAGTGACGCTGTTTGTGAGTGAGTGGTCTGAGAGGGAACAGTGGCACTTGCTTCGCTCTCTGCTGGTTTTCAGTGTTTTTCTGCACTACCCACAGTCCAATTGGGCCCAATTGGTGCTGATTCTCGTGCTGATTCCCGGGTGAGTGGGCTTGTGCATGTTCTAAACCCTGTGGGTCTCTCCAATGAACTCTCTTGTGAGGCTGGGAGTTTCTCCTGCTGCAGCCACCTCAACTCCCACAGGAGCCTCCAATCAGAGGCTTTGAGGCTTTATCTCCCTGTGCTGGAACTCTGGGTTATGGGGTCTGTCTTGCTCCCCAGTTGTTCCTCCCAGTTTATCCACACGAGGGTGTGGGATGGCCTGGTCTGCAGCTGCCACCTTGCCAGGCTGGCCGTGCCTTTTTCCGATCCACCAGCCACCACCCTGCCACGAGAGTCCTCTCTGCCTGGCTCCCTGTCTCCACCCATCTTACTGGTCTGGATGAATGTTTCTTCTTTAATTCCTTGGTTGTCGGACTTCCATACAGTTTGATTTTTCTGTCAGTTCCGGTTGTTTTTTGTTTTAAAATTTGTTGTTGTCCTTTTGGTTGTGTGAGGAAGCACAGTGTGTCTACCTACGCCTCCATCTTGGCTGGAAGCCCCAAAGTTTCTGATTTATTAAAGTAGAATGGGGCCTAAGTATCTGCATTTCTAGTTAGTTCCCAGATGACGCTGATACAGCTGTTCCTGTGACTGTACTTTGAGAACCACTTTCTTCAACAGAACTAATCACAGAAACACCTGGGGATTCTTTTTAAAAAAACTATCCAAAATGAATTCTTGTATCCAGGAGATCCTGATTCAGTAGATATGAGGCACATTCGTGTATTTAACTGGCACCTCTGGTCATTCTGAAAGGTTCTAGGTTTAGAAAATACTGGGATAGTGTAACTAAATCCACCTAGTTGACTAAGGTATGATGTTCGAAGCAGTCTAAAATGAAACACCAAATCAGTGATATAGTGAACTGAATATTTGTATCCCCATAAAGCTCATATATTGAAATTTTACCCCCTCCCCACCGATCATGTGATGGAATTAGGAAATGAGGCCTTTGGCAGGTGACTAGGGTCAGATATCACCATGAAAGTTAGGGCCCGACTCTCAATAGGATTGCTGCCCTGATGAGAGCCAGGAGAGAGCTTGCTTCCTCTCTGCTTTCTGTCATGGGACAATACAAGATGTGGGCAGTCTGCAACTCAGAAGAGGTCCTCACCAGAACCCAGTCATGTTGGTACCCTGATCACACACTTTCAGCCTCCAGAGCTGTGAGAAATAAGTTTCTGTTGTTTATAAGTCACTTAATTTCTGGTATTTTTGTGTAACAGCCTCAGCTAAGACAAATGATATTCAAAGGAAAGTTGGTGTGTGTATTATTAGCTCTTTATTAGCTTTTTGATCAAAGGCATATATTCAAATAAGAAACCCTTAAATACCTCAGTATTAACTGAGCAACAACATTGATGGTCAGGTACACAAGCACTTTTAATGAAAAAATTCTCTCCTGCAGGTGGGGTCTGTGACCATTTTCCTCATTATCTCCAGTCACTGACAGAGTGCCTGTGCCATAGTGAGGCCATGTACAAGTTTGTCACACAACAGAGT
>VMDR010031782.1:0-11925 GCA_007922815.1 Macrotus californicus | reverse complement strand
TTCCTGATCCAGGCTGGTGCTTACAGCATTAGAATTCAAGATTCAGGATTTTTATGATTATTTACTTCCTGGTAAGCAATCTATAATTTACCACCCCCCACCCCCAGTGTTGATGCAGAGCATTACTGTGTTCTTGGCATTTAGGATGGACTGTCCTGATATCTACAGTAATTTGTGGGTTACATTATGTACCTGAGTACTTAACTGAGTACTCAGATTTCTATTGGAATGATAGAGTTATTCAGGCATCCTTTTACATAAACACTGAATTTTGAAAAACTGCAGAAAACAAATCTAAGCAAAATAGCATTACTCAGAAAATAGAAAGTGACTTTCTTACGGTTGTTTGGAGGTGTTCTCCCAACTGATGGCCAGAATCTGGGTTTCCACCATTTTAAGCTTCAAAGTTGCCAGCAACAGTTCCAAGCACCAAGTCACTGGAGGCTTAGTATGTATTTTTTTTTTTTCTGTAGAAGCAGAAAATAGTGATTGACATTTGTAGAGCTCGCAAAGAGCTAACCCCTCATTAGTACATAAATACCGTTCAGCTATAGTTTACTCGAAGGTCAAAAATGATGGCTGCTCCAATGTGCTTTTCCAAGACCAGGATTAAAAAACAAACAAAACATATTGCCAACGTAAGTAGAAGTCAATAAGCTTGATCTAAAAGAGTACGTTTTCCTTTAAAATGTTTATATCATCAAGTAATTTATTCTTTCCCAAAAATCTGGTCTTTATTCTTTCCCAAAAATCTGGTCTGTGTATATTGCCCCCCCTCTTATGAGATTAATACTATACAATCTATATAAATGTTTAAAAAGAATCTTTTACAAGATCCTGAAAAAGCATATCTGTTATTTCATATTTTATATGCTTTTTTAAAGTGGGAAAATATTGTACGTTGTCTACATGGTAACTAGATGGCTGCTCTTTCTAGCCACTTCTAAATGGTTATAGGTATTACTGTGAATTTCATGGCTATGATCACTTTTGTTACAATGGAGAGGTATTGAGACTTAATCTCGCTACACATTAATGAAGAGTGACGGTAGGGATTCTTATGGTTTGCCTAGTTGCTGAATCTGAAAAACGTAAGATCTGAGAGATGTGGAAGTCACGGAGAGAACCAAGTCCTGATGTTAGAGCTCACTTGTAAAAACAATACATTACTCATAGATAGTCTCAGAAATAGACTCTGATGACAGGGAGAGAGGTGAATTTTATGCCATCTACCATATTATAAATTACTAGATACAATTCTTTTGAAGGTGGAAATAAATTAGACACTGGCATACGAAATGATGACAAAAAACAATGTTCAAATTGGTGTTGCTTTGATAAAATCATTATGGTCCAAGTGCAAATATATAATTTTCTCTGTTCTATGTGAGGAATATGTGATTATATTTCATAGGTAACTGGTACTGATTTCGTAGATTCAGGATGGAGCTTTGTATCAACTGTTGATCGTCCCTGCTCCTCATTTTTACTTCACTTTAGACATTTTCTTTATTAATTCAGCCTCCAAAAGTTAGAGAACAGTGAAAGTTACATCATTACTGTTCACAGTGGAGCACATATTTCTAGGAAAATGGGTCGATGAGAACTAAAATATTGTGTTCTCATTTTTCGTCTCATAAAATCAAATATGTGGATATTGGAGCCTGCCTATTTTGTGAATTTTTCATATTATATTTTTAAAATTCCTGGTACTCCCTAGGACATAGCATTCTCGGTTGAAGGCGGTAGTAAAAGTTGGCAGGAAGAGGAAACCATGTTCAAATTAAGTTCATTTTAGTTCTGAGCATTTTAAGGGAAAACACTGAAATTTAGGAAAGAATTTTTTGCATTTTCATTTCAGTTTCGTTATGTGATCTCTCTAGGTCGAGCTAGTTCAGAAATTTGGGAGTTAACTTGATTAATAGACATTTTGGTCACTATGTATATGTCCCATGTAAAACATTTGTTATGACACATTAGCTCATATATACAGTGTGGGGCGAAAATAGGTTTACAGTTGTAAGAACATGAAACAAATTTGTCCTTGTATTTATTAACTATTGTATTATTTTCCACATGAACCACTGTAAACCTGCTTTTGTCCCAGCCTGTATGTTTTAAATGCAGATGTTTTCCTGAGAAACTGAATCAGCATCAGTTTTTGAGTGCCGTTGAATGTATCCACCCAATTTGTGTTTCTTACCAACGTGGGATTGTGCTCCCTGATGCATTTCGAATAATCTCTGTTAAATCCTGAAGTTATACTGCTTTAAATACTTGGAAGACTTACGGTACTTCTCTATTTCTCAGAAGTAAAACCCACAAAATAAAGTTGTCTAAGTTTTTCTTTAACTTTAGCATTATCACCCACCACTTTTTGATAGTTTGAGAATTAGTTACAGCTGTGCCAGAAACTTATTTGAAAAAATCAGTATGAGTTCCAATACAGAGACTTCGGTTTGTTTTCATTTTCTTTTTTCCCTGGTCGAGGTGCATGTTACATACAGCCTGCCATTGTGGTCATTGTGGTTCATTTCATTAAGCTTCTTGTTCTGCTTTCTTGAGACTTGGGAAACAGTATTTTTCTGAGTGATTGTACTATATTGTTCCAAATATAAGGCCACCCAGAATAGAAGGCAACCTCCAACTAGAAACAGCTCAAATATGGAGAAAGGCTGGGGGCCCAGAGCCCGGCGGGTCTTGCAGTGGTGGCAAGGGTGCCGAGGAATAGGACGATGCCTGCCCACTCTCCCGGTGAGTGAAGATGAGTCAGCTGCGGCGTTTGCTCGTGCGTAGCCACATGACTCTGCTGCTAGAGGGAAAGTTACACGGGGGGTAGAAAACAAGTCTGTAGACATGCTGTGTGTCTAAATCTGGGGAGGGAAATTGGAGTAGAGGCTTTCTTCTCCTAAAGAGTCATCTCTAGTCTTCCCCCCCCCTGAATCTGAGGGTGAAAGCTGAGTTACCCCAAACACTGGAGAAGAACAAAGGTAGCCTGCAAACTTTCATGAAAAGCAGATTAAGAGGTTAGTGGCCATGGAAATGAATTGTCAGACACCGCCAGATGTCTCTTGACCAGGCCAGAAAATTATTCCTTGCCCTTTCAAATTGACACTGACCCAAGAGATGGTGATAACACGGTGTGATCAAATGGAGCTTGAAAACAAGCCACTCTGAACTTGAAAGTCACATTTCCAAATTTACTATGATTTTCCCCTTTTTAAATTCCTTGTCACCTGAAGCAGCAAAAGTTACAATTTAGATAAATGGGCTTAATCTTATTGAAATAAACTTCAGGAAACTTTAAAATGATTTGTTTCACTAAGTAGCACATGTTTAAAAATACTTCAGTGAAAACATACTAGTCAACAGAGAGTATGTATTGGTTGAACCTAGATAATTCTGATTCTGCTAAGCACGTAGCAATGTAAACTTGTACAGTAACTAAATGAGATGTGTTAGAATGAGGTGTTTCCCTCTTTTAGTCTAGAAACTGTTCGGCACCTGTTGGTGTACACCTTTACTAGGCAGTTGGCTACCTTTGTACCTTCACAAAAACCACATAAACCATGAATCTTGATCCTCCCTGTGGTTATTAGTCCATGGCTCACAAAGTGAATTTGAAATAAACTTTAATCCTTCAATGATAAATTTCTCCCACTGTATTTCCTAGTGTAACCTTTATTATTTTTCTATTATTATTATTCTAAGGCAACTTCTTTAATAAGTGAATGTTTCTTTTCTGAACAGATTAGGGTAGAACACGATGCCCCTGAAATTTAAACAGTGATAAATTGTCCAGAGGATTTGGTTTAGGGAAGCCACTCATCACTGATTTTAGAAATTTTCTTAAACCCCAACGCCCTGAAATAGGCCCCATTGCCAAGCAGATGCAGACTGGGGTTGATATGTCCTCCATTTGCCAGGTCCGGGAGGGGCACCCATGAGACAGAGGGCCGGGCAAGAAAGGGTTTGAAAAGAAGGCCTGGAAGGAGGGTAGCCCGAGGGGGAAGGGCTACTGTCTGCTGAGTTAGATCATCAGTCAGAAGAAGGACAAAGCTGCATTGGTGGGTCCTGAATGAGAGGGTGGAAGTGAACTCTGTCTAACCTCAGAGGCCTTTTCATCAGAGTTCAAAGGGGTGGAAATAGTAGGGGAAGAGCATCTTACAGGACTAGAGCTATGCAGGGAAGAACTTCCTTTGTAATTCCTTTGTTTTGGAGACATCTGCTCTCTGCAAAGGAAGAGGGCCTCCAAAATTTGGTGGCAGGGTTGGAGGGAGGGTGTGCCCAATCAGCCAACTTCAGATAGTTCCCCTTTTATTGTTTCTATTATGTCTGATTTGCTCTGAATTACAAATACAGGGAAACAAATCTTATAAATATTTTTTCCCTGGGGTTGGGGGAGGTTGGGGCTATTAATTTGATCATTAGTAGCCATGGAGGACAGGAGCTGGAGAGGTCACCTCAATGTCATTTTCCATGGCTGCTTCTGCCTGTTGGCTAGTGAGGAGGGGACAGGGCCTGGTTTGTTTCCATAACTCTGAGCAAGGATATGGATGTGGCCTCCACTGGCTTGTACTGTGGCAAGAATACCTTGAAGGACGTGAGAAATGACAGCAACAGGGGAAGAGAGAAGATATTCCAAATTGCTGCATAATAACTTTTGTAAAAATCAATGGGAGTTGTCAGTTTTTTAAAAAGTAGCACCGTTTGCATAAAACCCCTACCTAAAACTATTGCTGCACTCAGCTTCTCCTTCCCATCCCTAAAGTGCGCAACGTTGAAGCTCTCCTACAGATGTCAGAAAATAAATGTCCAAAATCACGGTTGTTGTTTCTTCCCTTTATGAATCCACACGTGATGCTCCTTCTCAGGATTAAGATAAATGGAGCCATTATTAGTCTATTAGGCATGAAAGACATCTGTAGGTTTGCTGATGGACAGAAATTAAAATCTCTCAGGCCCCCTGGAGGTAATGATCACCATAAAAACAGGTGTGGAAATTCCCAGTGGACTGCTTTTTGTGGGAGGGTAGATCACTGCTGCTCTTTTTCTTTCCTGATCCCTAGTCTTTCTCCAAGCACCCTAGGAAAGGTAGTTTTTAGTTTTACTTTTTTCCCATTTCCTCTTTGGTTGACTATGGCTCTCACAGGTCAAGAGTAATCATGCCAGGTTCTGATCTCTCACCAACTCAGGTGCAGAGTCACTAAACCACAAGAATGTAATTTCTGATCTGTTTTATTTTTCATTTCAAAAAAGAACAGAAAAGATTTTTTTTTCCTTAAAGAAAATACTGAATTCGGTTAAATCTCTTTGGAATATGTTCCACTCTAGGTCTCCCCTCAAAGAAGCATTTTATAAGAGAGTTTCTCCAATGCAGGAATGTGTGTGATGTGCCTGCATTTTCTGAGACATATGGAACACAGCATCTGTCTTGCCGAATGAGCATGCTTAACTGAGCTGTGGGGTAACTCACAAATTCCCTACTCTTGAGTATCTTTAAGTTTCAAAAATTATTCTTGAAATGTTTAATGGCCATTCCTTAGGGGGCATTGCTCTTCTTGGTAAATCAGAAATGACATCCGGACACGCATAGAGATAGTTCTTGGTTAACTTTTCTTGCTGGTCAGGCAGCAAGTGTATTCCAATTAATAGATTGACAGTGTTGTAGGACAAGCTTGGAAAGAATTTAACTAAATGGCTAATTCTTATTTGGCAGTGAAATTGAATGACATCTATACAGTTATAAACGACTTTTGTTTTAATAACAAAGTTGTTGATTTTCTACTAAGGGTTCTTTTAGGTTGTCATCAGGGGCTGATGGGAATAACAGTTCACCCAACTCTCCAGCTAGCTTCAGTGGACATACCACACCTTCTCAGCAGCCTGAACCCGTGGTACATTCTCTTAAGGTAACCAACTGTGTACAACCATTTATCAAGAAATTCAGTCGTGTTGTGGTTTGTGTGCTGTAGTCTAGTAGTCCTCACAGTCTTGTTTTAACCATACATACTTTATTTTTGACCCCTGATGGTGTAACTTTATCTTAATTTTTGAAGTATGACTTTAATTTTGAAATAACAATGGATTTGAGTACTTATGGTTGAACCTCTGTTATCATTTTGTTTTGAGTAACGTGATTCATTATCTGCATCTAGTTGAAGTCTGATGTACATGTATATATTCATATGTGTAAAATATTGTTATAGGTATTTATGTGCAATGTCCGTAGTGTGGATGTCTTTAAATATAGGGAGTTAACAGCTGGCCAAAGGAAGGAAGGATACCATCTTTTTCTTTCTTCATGCAATCGAAATACACTGTGCAACTACTAAAAGAAAGTGTTGAAACAAAAACTCCCTTCCCCACTAAATAGAAATTAGGTCTTCAAACTCTAGTTGATGTTCCTTTATAAGCATATTAGATATATGGTCTTGTTCACAAAGCTATTTTATTTTTGGCTTTTACTTCAGATTCTGCAATGACTTCAAAACTGACTTGGCTAAAATTTATTTAATTTTCTTTACCAATGAGCTTTCCAATAAGTATTATTAATAATGAGTACCATAAGTAAAAATAATAAATAAACAATGTAAATAAGAGTAGAAACAGATACAGGCAATAAAAATCATCTTAAAACTGAGACAGTTCCTTGAAGTTTTACCAGTTTCCAAGTATGAAACACTGCCCTTCGATTTATCTATAATCCTTCGCATGTAGCCCTGATGAGACTTTCTGAACCCTAAAGCAGGTAGAGCGCTTCAGTCCTGCGCCTGCCACATGGGTTTCAGTCTGTCTGGCGTTGTTTTGGATTCAGAATGATTTATTAACAGACTGAGGGTGCATTCTTTTGGAGTGGGCCACACTTTCCCTGCCATGCACAAAGCAAATAAGTAGATGAGAACTTCAAAATATTTATTTGATTTGGAGGATCCAGTTTTAACGGATTTAGCTCCCTCATTCTGCTTTGCTGCCACTGAGATGAAATAAGTTTGCTTTTCCCAAGCCCAAACTGTGGATGAGGGAAGGCAGCAGAGCCATGCTGTGGCTGGTGGCAATGCACTTGGTATTTCCTGTCTTGGTTGGGATGACTCTCAAAGTGAGCAACTGAGAGGGCTTCATGGAGGGTGCACCGGCACAGGCAGTGCTGCCCTCTGTCGGTGGGTGCTGGCTTAGCCACTCACAAACACTTGCTGTCTGCTACAGCATGTTAAATGTGCTGTTACTTTTGCATAAACCCGAAAAGCATTTCAGAAATGAAAAAAAGAGAGAGTGGCTTCAATCCCGTAGTATTAGTGTCTGCACATACTCCCAAAGCAACACATTGTCCTACATTTCAAATTGAACGCTGACTCGGCCTGTTGCCTTATTAAATGGCAAGTGCAGCTTCAATCAGATCGGCATAGTGGGTCGCACTGCGGTCTTTCCTAAATTTCTCAATTCAGCTGTGTTCCTATAGCCTGAAAGGAAGGGGCAGGCAAGGAAGAGCTCTTCAGCTTTCTCTGAATTCATTCTCTAATTTTCATATAACATTTTATCTCCAGAGAGGAAGATATTATGTTATAATCAGAACATGTAAGTGTCCTCACTTGGCAGATGGGTATAGTGAGCAACTGAAGTACCTTTATTGGATAACTGGAGGCTCTTAAATTCAGAATGTGTTTACTTCTGTGGGTTTGCTGCTCTTGAAACAGAAATGTGCGCATAGTCTGTGGGAAGTGCATCTTAAGGCTACCTCAGCATAAAAAAAATGTAGTCACGCAACATGTTCTGTTTTTAAAAGCCACCAATCTACAGAAGATTTGTAGCACACGATTTTTTTCTGTTCTGATAGGAATAATTAGAACAATGGCTCAGTTTCTTCTGATAGATTAAAAAACATCCTGTGGGATTTAATAACTCTGGTCATGGTTGGGGGAAGTGTTTGAAGTCAGTGTGAGAAATTAGCTCACTTAAAATAACAACTCATTTTTCTTATTTTAAAATTCATGATAACTATTAATTGGAGCCTCATTTAATTTAGTAGGAATTCAATGATTTGATATACACTTCTCTGAGGTGCATTATAAATTGAATTTGTAAGTAAATGAGCTTGTTCCAAGAGTTCTTTTAAGTTTCCTACGAAGCTTCCCTGAGAATGTGAACTGACTCTAATCTGAATCGAGTAAAAGGGTGAGGCTTTCATTCACTGCCATTATATCCGGCGCTGACAAAATACTATCTGCACAGTAACAATGGCTAGAAGTTTTGAGTTGACCAGAGAGCAGTTGGGGAATCAGGCTAGTTATAGCAGGACTGAACTCTGGTAAACACCAGTACAGTCTGCATAGATATGAATTTGACATGAAGGCTCCACTTCATGCTTAAGTCATTTATTTTGGCTCAACTGTTCATTGGTGTTAATTCTCAGGTGACACCTTTAGGTGTGGTGTCACAGGCATTGAGCAGGAGGACCACAGCACGAGGAGTTTAACAATATCAGGGTGGAGTCTACAGGCACTTTTAGGAAGAGCATTATTTTTTCATGCTACATTAATGCTTTTGTTTATAAGTAGACAGGAAAATAACAAACAGCCCTCAAAGCCTAAGCTTGGTACTATAGAAAGTACTGACATGTAAGTTTACATTTTAAAGGAATATTATTTTCAATCTATTTAGCAGTAATTTAGAGAAATGGAATCTAAAATTGTTTAAAAGCATGTCATCCCTATATGCTTTGCTCTAATGAAAAATATTTAAAGTATTGCTCAAATATTCTATGAGGAGTCAGTGTTTCTCACTGCTAATATCAAAGAACTGTCTCCATATTTCTTTCCTAGCCACTGAGAATGTCCAGGCAAGAACTGTGAGGTCAGTAGTGTTAACATTAATAAAAGTTCTTATGTACATATTGCTGAATTCTGACCAGTTTCACCATCACTATCATCTTTTCAGTCACCTTTTCTATAGGCCATGTCTACATATCATTGGGACTGTTTAGTGTATAATTAATTATATTGCTTTTTGCAATGGAGCAAGAATTATTGACTCTCTAAATCATTGACACAGGTGAGCTTAAAGACCCAATCAACTAAATGCATCTAATTATTTTAGACATCAATAAATTCAGTTGACTCGTAGTGCTACAATAGATTGCTGTTAATGACCATTTGAAATCATGTAGAATTGATTCCAGATCAGTTTCACAGCAATGAGCTCTTTTAAATGATTTTGGCATATATGTATCCACTCTGATATGCAGACATGGAGAAAAACTAAAGGTTTTACAAAGTGGAGCTCCTTGATGGTTTTATTCTATAACTAACAAGTTTTTTTTTCCATGTGAAATTTGCTTTTCTTTTTCAACAAATCCAGGTCTTGGATGTTCAGGAAACTATAGATCGTCAACAGGGTAAAGAGTATGAACATGACCTTAGTGAGACAGAAAAAGCTATAGTCAGAGAAATGTGCAATGTAAGTTTAATGTGCTTTGTTGTGTATTCTGTGTTGAAAGCCTCATCATAGCTTAGTTATTGCTTTATGAATACCTACTTTTAAAAATGCTGATAAAGTGCCTTAGTTATTTAGTTATATGAAAATAAAACCAACTCCCCTTGTTTTTTTCCTTTAGTATATTTTATTGCAGTTTTATTAACACAATCATGTTATAAAATATTTCAGGTAAGCAATAATCAGGCAATATATTCCAGAATTATGAAAGTTTCTAACTATTGTCTAAAATGCGTTACTAGTTTTGATCTAATAAATGGGTTTCTGTTTCTTGCTTTTGAGAAGTTTCTTAAAGATCAGTGTTTAAAAACTTGCAATAAAGGAGACAGACTTCTTTGGGTTTATTTGTAACTGTACTTGGGGCAAAATCACCTTCTTAGCAGGTAATATTTTTGCTAAGTTCTTTATGCCTATGACATGTGTGCTTCATGTTATGCGAAGTAAAATCTTTACCTTTCAGTCCCTGACACAAGCTGAGAATATAGTAACAGGAGATACACACATAGACACTATGAAGTCAGAGGGATGCAGTAAAAAACCTGACATGCTATTTTCATGATGATATCCTATGTGATCATTATGTGGTTTGAATTTTAGTAATCTGACTAAATTTTAGTTATTTCAATAATATGCATGGATGTATCATTTAATCAAGAATATAATCATGAATCTTATTAAAAGCTAAATGGAAATATAATATTGTAGAGGAACATATTTATTAAGAGCAAAAAATCATAGAAGAGTATATTAATCACTTAATTTAACTGGCTATATATAGATTGTACTTTTATACTTATATTCTTTGTCCATTAGGATATAAAAATTGCTTAGAAATACCCTTAAGCTTTAGGCTATTAGGACCTGATATTTTCAGACATTTATCAATCTCTTTGAGGTCTTCTTGGAATCCAGTAAGTGTTACAAAGTCCCATGGGCATTTTATATGTGCTGGGGAAAGCATTTTTGTTTCCTGCTTGTTTGTGTTGTGGCTATTTTTCTTTTGCAACTCTTTCCAAGTTATATTTTTTCTTTCCTGCATATGTTTTTGTCTGTTTTCAAAAGGTCATTAGTTTTAGATGGCATGCTTGCCTAAATGCATCACTGTTTACCTTCTGTAGCTTTTCAGCCTGTCCTCGAGGTTTCAATTTGAATTATTTCCCCCAGAGAAATTTAGGAATGCCTGTGGCTTCTCATCTTTTGACTGTGGAATGAGCAAGTTCAGACGTTAGGAACTGTAGAACTGGAGGCAGCCACAGAGGTCATCCCCTGGTTGTTGAGCTCCTTTGTAATTCAGATGTCTGGGTATTACCCCAGGCCCTGGGCAATTTGGATAGGAACTACTGGGTAAGAACCCCACACTCACATTTTATGTTTGAAGAAATAAAGATCCTGACATTTGCTAATTACTCTAATTAAGTTACTGGGTTGGCCAAAAAGCCCATTACATTTTTTTCATGCGATGGCTCTAGTAGTGCTTAGTTGTCTTCAACTTCAATTGAAACAATTGTTAGATTGTATTGTGTCAGCTGTCATATCAGTGTGCATTAAAAAAAAACAAAATTGATGAATTTTTTTGCAGCCATTTTAACATTGAAGAAAACATGCAACATTTTTAGCATATTATGTTTTATTATTTCAAGAAAGGTAAAAATGCAACTGGAATGCAAAAAATAAAGTTTTGTGCAGTGTCTGGAGAAGGTGCTGTGACTGATCAAACATGCCGAAAGTGGTTTGCCAAGTTTCTTGGTACCATTGACATTTTAGCCACATAATTCTTTGCTGTGGGGCTGTCTTATGCACTGGAAGATGTTTAGCATCATCCCTGGCCTCTACCAACTAAAAGCCAATAGTGGGAGGTAGCTGACATACTCAAATTATCCAAACTGATAAAGTCACTAGTGAAAATGAAAAATGTGTCTTTCATTTTCCGGAAAAAACTAAACAGACTTTTTGGCCAAACCAATACTTGCTGTAATTGTTCTCAAATGAGCAGAAGTATACCTAGGTATCCTCTGAGGACTAGCTCTTTCCACTTTCCCAAGTATATTAAATCTGGGGACTTCTGTTTTCTCTCCACAAGAATGAGAAGCAATGTATCTTACATGTCCATTGTGCTTAATGCCAGAAATTCTGAAAAAAAAATGACAGGATTGTTTCTTTTCTTGCATCTTTTAAAAATTTTAGATAAAAGATTTCTAGACATTAGAAAATCTGCTTCTTAATCACAGAAGAGACCTACTAATGAATTCTATCTTGATTAGTTTGTATTGATCTTTTTGTTTTCCTGTATTTCCAAAAATGCTTCCAAAGGCCACATGCACTGGTTTTGTTGTTGATTTTCCCTATAGAAGATATTTTCCTGAAGCCGAAAGCTTGCCCTCCCTGTTTGTCTTTAAACATTCTCTAGGAAACCTTTTCTAACTGTCCATTTGTCTT
>VMDR010031781.1:0-11925 GCA_007922815.1 Macrotus californicus | reverse complement strand
TGGGAAGTATAAATTGCAGATAATTGATGACTGGTAATTGTGGAAGTCGATGATTGGTACACAAAGATTCAATATACTGCTCTCCACCTTTGTATGTCTGAAATTTTCCAAAACAAAGTTTTAAAAAAATCGCACTAACTTGAGAAATAGAGTGACTTTGTGGAAACATAACAGAACGGAGCCAGCTTAGTTACATTTGGTTTTTTGGAGATAAATGGAATTTAGCCATATAATTATGAGAATTAAAAAAAGAGATTTGTTTATACTCAATGTGTAATGTGTTCTCAAATGTAAAATAAAGAAGTTATAAACAGATAATCTGAAATATCCCTTCCAGCTTTAAAACAACAATTTTTTTCTGTTGAGTTGGGAGTTTCATAATGTCAAAGAATAAGTACTTAAAAAGAACCAGAACTGGGATAATTATAATTTTTACCCAGCTAAGCTTCACTTCCTTAAATTGGGCATCTAATTAACTCAGAATTCTGTCCAAACATTTCTGTGAAGGTATACGTACTTAAAGAGATTGTCCATCAGGTATCTATAGTTAGGTTGACCACTTTCAGGCATAAAACAGACAGCAAACACAACAATGGCATTTAATCCATCCCCATAATATCCTGAAAAGAAACCAAAGATAAAATCACCAGTATGATTTTGCTCTGAAGATTTTTCAGAGGACATTTGTATGGGTGTTAGATTGTAGCGGTTTACTTTCCACAAACTTCTGGATCAAAAAGTATTTTTTTTTGAAAGTTCTTTAAATTCCCTCTTGTCAAAAAGACAACACTAAAATTTGAAGAGAAAAAGTGGGCATAAAAACCAGAAACCCACTTAAACCAGCATAATCAGAAAGCCAGACTTATTTTAATACGTAGACAAGTAAAATGATATAATCCAAGCAGACACAACTCAACAGTATCCGCAATAAAACATTCTTATGCAACTTAGGTTAAAGAGGATGCTTTTTCAAAAAGAGTTTTACATTCGACATTGCTCTGCATTTTGTAGATTTTAAGGTATTAACACCTAAGAAAAGATTGTACTTCTGACATAATTCTAAGAAAAACAGTGCTAAAAGTGTGTACTTTTGAATTGTAATCTAGATATTAACATGCACCCAAGAACAATATTTTTGTTTTAATTTTCATTTCTATTGTTTACAAACATGCACTGAAAAGGTTTGAACATTCTAAGTACACTAGATTCTTAACTACTTTTCTTAATCCCTTAGTCACAAAACATATTGATAAATTCAATAGGATATGATGGCACTAATTATTTTCCTGTGAGAAAAATAAAGTATTATTTCTGAAAAATATTGTGTTTAAACCATGAAGTAGGTCTCAAAACCTGCTTCCTATGAACTAGCTGAACTAATGCATCTGTGGACTTCCTGACCCAGATTATCCTTTCTTTTTCATCTGAATAAGATTAAATTAGGCAGAATAATGTAACTGCAAACATTCAAGTGATTTGCTCTCAGATGAATGAAGACTACAGAAATACGCAGGGGGGTAAATTTGGCAGAGAGTAAATTAAATGGAAATAATTTTATGTGAAAAAAGCAATCAGCTTAACCCAGGTGGCCCCCTGCCTGCAATAGGAGGGTTTCAGGTAACATGACAAGCTCTATAGAGTGAGCTACATCTTGGCTACCACTAATTTTCTGGCACCATTTTACACAAAGCTGAGGTAAATAAGCTTCTATGTATAGCACATTCAGACTGACAGAAGTTATAATTGCACCTCCTAGCTGTTCCTGACTTGTAAATTTTTTAAAAGGGACAAAGCCTTATATTTTTGTATATCCCACAAATATACAAAGTATGTGCTCCATAAAGATGTGGAATGAACTGGTCCTCTACTTTGTGGTAAAGATGAAATATTTGTTCAGGGTTTTAAAGTAAGAGCCATAGTTTAAAAAGCCAGGTTTTACTTATATCCTCAAGACTGTTCAAGAATGTTCATGGCAGTTTTAACCGTAACAGCTCAAACTGGAAACAGCTCACATGTCCACCAAAAGAAGAAAGGATAAGCAAACTGTGGTTCACCCATGCAATGGAAAACCACTATGCAGGAAAACGGAATGAACTATGGATGCACACAACTACACGGATGAACCTTAAAAATGTTATGCTGAGCAAAAGTAGACCAAAGAGTATATACTAATGACCCCAGTGACATGAAATTCGAAAACAGGCAAAACTAATCATGGGGTGCACATTAGAACAGTGGTTACTGGAGAGGCAGTCCTTGGGAGGGAGCATCGGAGAATTTTCTGGGGCAGTGACAATGCTCTACATGTCTAGGGATGTGGGCTATACCAGGTATACATGGATATTTGTCAACACTCACTTGAAGTAAAATAGGTCAGACAGAATAAAGACAGATATGGTATCACTTATATGTGGAATCTAAAGAAGTCGAACCCACAGAAACAGAAACGGATAGAATAGCGGTTACTACAGGGTGAGGAAAAAGGGGAGATGTGTCAAAGAGTACAAACCTGCAGTTAGAAGATGAATAAGTTTGGGGGAATGTAATATACAGCATGGGGACAACAGTTAATAATTATGTATTATGTATTTGAAAGTTGCTAAGAAAGCAGTTTTTTTAAAATTTTTTTACTCCTTATCTGAGGACATGCACGTTGATTCTAGAGAGGAGAAGGGAGGGAGGGAAAGGTGGAAAGATACTGACATGAGAGAAACACTGACCCACTGGACTTCTCTTGTACACGCCCAGACCACAGACCGAATTCGCCACTGAGGCATGTGTTCTGACCAGGGGTCAGACCTGCAACTACCTGGCCCATAGGATGATGCTTCAACCAACTGAGCCATATTGGCCAGGGCAGGAAAGTAGATTTTAGATTTCTTATCACAAAAAAGAAATGGTGATTATGTGATCTGATGCAGGTGAGCTAAGGCTATGGTGGCAATCACTCTACAATCTACAAGTGTATTATATCAACATGCTGTACACATCTTTAAACTTATAATGCAATGTTATATGTCAATTATATCTCAGTGAAGCTGGAACAAAATTTGCAAATGCTATAAAAATGGATGAAAACACTGCATATAAATTTTAAATGGATAAAAAAGGGGAGAAAGTCTCACTTTTGGGGGTAGTGTCAAAGGACAAGGTGGGAGGGAGAGTTTTCACTGCACACTTTTAGACCTTTTGAACTTACTATGTGCGTGTATTAACGATTTTAAATGTTGGTTTTTATCCTTTTACTTCAAACCTGTTATGTTTCTAAAATGGCATGGTGTTTATTATGATTTCAAAATTACGTAATTTCTCAAGGGAGAGTCTTCTCTTCAAGCATTTAGGGTTCTGATATTGCACTAAAAAAGCCTTAACCACCTTTGGTCATTCTCACCTCCATGGCTGATGACCTTTTTATAGGGCTCGATTGCCTTCATGTCAACCCGGTGGTCCTGCTCCCCAATTCTGAACATCCGCCAGCGCCGCCCGTCTTCGTTTTCCTCCGCGGCTGTGTATTCGGTAATCGAGCCTTTTCTAATCACTTCAGTAGTTTTGGGTTTTGGAAGATCATCTATCAAAATAAAACGTTTTGAATCCCAAACTGTTATTTACACCACAGAAATAAAATTACATGTTAACCACTCTGCTATTGAATTAGAATGTTTGGAGAATTTTTCTTTATGCTTCCTGTGGAATTTAAAATATCTTTTCCATAACAGAAGGGAAGGATATGAAGTAATTTTATGTTTGGAAATCACGGTTCTTTAACGTTTTTTGTATTGCCTAATTCAGAAAGCACTTAATTGCAGTACAAGGTATATCCACAAGAAAAGATAATTCCTACAGCCATCAAGTCTTAGCACACTGGCCCTACAATGCCTTTCCCATTCTGTTTATAATAAGATTGTCCTTGACAGCTGTTAACACTGCAGGTTACTTAATCATCTAGGAGACAATCGTTTTTTGTTGTTGAGCACATAAATTATTCCCCAAACATTATGATACCAGTAGATAGTGGTCAACTAGTCAATAATTATTTCTCATTTGATCAATTTTTAAGAAATTTATTGATAATATTCTGAAGTATACATGCAAAAGTATATTTTAAATTGACATTAGCCAAAGCACAGGCACCAATGATTAAGTGTAATTTATATTTCAAGATTGCATTTTTGCTGATTTTTAATGATGTAATGATTTTCAAAATTTTAGCATCATAGTCCTTACCAAAAGATGGGGGGAGGGGGGACCTACTGCATGTTAGTTGTTTGTTTCCAAGATAAAGCTGTTAACGGAAAATATCCTTCCAGGAAATGACTACAGCAGCATTAAAGAAAGAAGAGACAAAACACACAGGCAGAAAACTTTCAGTGTCTTTATAAAATACTGCTTACTACTGGACTGCGTACTGAACCAGTAAAACAGGGAAGAAAAAAAAGAACAAAAGCTACCGCATATCAAGGATCTTACTCTCCACTGCAGGTAACATACTTAGTACTAAACAGCGCTTTGAAGTAAAAATCACTTTAAAGACGGAATATATGTATAAATTATTAAGAATACAAAGGTACTGTAGACAACAACCGTCTAATTAAAGAAAGCACACGAAGCAAAACACATGCAAATTCCTTTGGATTCCCAGTAACAAATGATGAGGTTTGGAAAGCTGGGGGCTGGAGTACACACTGACTCAAGCTGGGTGTTTACAGAGTGTAAGCTCTATCAGGCAAACCTATTTAAAAAATCACCCTAAAAAACTCCCTTTAGGACTCCCTCTCTGCAAATCCTTAACCACTTTTAGCACATCCCCTAAAGTATATGTCTCTTCAAAGCATTTTTTTTTTGGCTGATAAATTGAACATAAGAATATGCCATAATTATCAAGCAATATTTTGGGAGCGGCCATACAAAAACACAACTTTACAGCATTGGTCAATTAAGAAAAAAATAAATAAAGCCACCAGTGCAATCTACTATAAATACTTTGAAAGCCATGAGAATATTCAGTGTTAACAGAATTTCACAATTTAGTAAAAAATACAGGAACTTTTAAAATAATATCACATTTCAACAAAATCCCGTAAACATTACTTTTAATTGGTTTCATGATCAAGTCTTAAGTTTTTAAAATTATCCTACTATGAGAATGGCATCACAAGAACATGTATGTATATGAAGACACACAGTCATTAACAAAGGTCAGATAAAAACAACACAGCACTTACCTTCCCACTCAAACTCATTGCTGTTCTCTGACGGCGTGTCCAAGCCGTCTAGGTCGATCTCCCCGCTCTCATCCAAGTCTTCTGACAGCACAGAGCCGTCACTGGGATCCAGGGTCAGGCTAATGTCTGGAGCCATTAGTTTCTTTTTTACTTTATTTCCATTAACTTCTAGTGAGCCTGGAATGGGTAAACCAAATAAAAAATGTATTAGAAAGAATGCTTAAATGTCCACTTCATCCTTAGGAAAAATAACATTAAACAAACACAATCCCAAAGCACTAATTTGCAACTTTGGGTTTTGATCACTACTGCTTCTACGTCATGGCAAGATAATGTGTTCCAGCAAGGGTATGTCTTTTTCAATGACAGAGGAAGAACCCACAGTCACCTCTGACTGGGAAAAATGATCTCTCATCCCTATAGTGTAGAAAATTCCAAAATCCTGCAAAGCATTCCAATTTTTTTCCCCTCAACATTCAACTTATCCTTTGGCTCCCTATGATGGCACAACAGCTGAGCATTATTGTTTTTCCTTGACAAAAACATGTGTTAAAAAATAGCACAAAGTCTACATTTTACTGAAACTAAAAGTGTCAAGTACTTACCAGGCTGGCTTTCTGGTCCAGTTACAGCTAATATATCTGCTTCAATACTGTCATCTTCTGGTAAAGGTCTAGAAGGCACAGGCATACTTTTTAATCAAGAAATTACGTAAAAATTTTTTTGAAGTTCTAAGCTCTATTAAAAATAGCTAATAGAAACAATTATGTGGAAGACTGAATAAAGTAGTGTTTCTTAAGCTTTAGTATTTTACAAATCACTTTTCCTTATGTAACTGCCCTTAAATACAACTATAAAACAAATATAAAAATTATAAACCTGCAAAACAAATGGAAACTAGATACGTGAGTTTAATGTGATATAGGATACAATGTATGATGAAGCTGAACTGTTACTCACAATAGGAATATGGTAACGACGGCTACAATTCTTCCGAGTACCAGCATCTCCATATTACTGTCATCATCAAGAACTAGGCAACGACTCAGGACTCCCACCAGTCCTTTGCAACTGCAGAGACCTCACTGTGCACTGGACGGTTTTCTGACCGTGATGACGTGGGAACATCATTTAAATATAAGGTCTGCTAACTATCAAGCTGTATGTCTTAAACTCAGAGTGATGAATGTCAATTATTTCTCAATAAAATTGGAAAAAAATTCTGCCTTTGCTCTTTTTCTATCAACCCAACTGATGCCAATATAATTATAAATAAAAATGCCAATCTGTCAAGGTAGCTGGCCAGATGATCTAGGAAATCCTTACTTATTTATGTAAGAAGTTTTTTCTTAAAGTAACAGCAGAAAAGCAGGCCCACTATTCATTTCATAGGTGACATCACGATATAGAAATTTGGAAGTGTTCTAAATCTGTTTTCATTTAAACGTGTTACTCACATTGGAAAGTCTTCATCTTGCCATTCCTCCTTAAGTTCCACACCTTCCATCCTCAGCTTGGACTCAATGTCAACTGCCAACTCCTGATAATCCAGAGAGCCAACGTCCTGTGAAAAGAGAAAAAAATTAGGTGACAACTTATTTTTCATTTTACTTTTTATCAGCTGAGAAGGTACAATAAACTTATACTTTAGATCATACCTCTAGCTTTAGCTCAATGGTCTGGTCATGAAATCAACTTATTCGGCTGCAACTATCATTTAAAAAACATTAGAACAAAAAACAGAATGTGTGTGTGTGTGTGTGTGTGTGTGTGTGTGTGTGTGATTCAAAATGGGGAAGGGGCAAGGAATAAAAGCAAATAAATATGTCCTCTCCTTTAGATCCATACATTTTCTGTGGACAGAGGCTGATTCTAGAACTGAACATGAGGAAACAGCGTTTACGGTCTCACGATTCAGCAGAGCCAAGTGGTGTGCTGGCATTTGTATTTCCTTTTCTGTAGGTGCAATAACCACAATTCCCGAGCCACTGTCCAGTCAATGAATTATGCTACATTTTGATTTGCTTTATATCTATACCAAGCTTTTCTCATGTATAGTTCAGCATAAGTTTTCACAAACTGAACTTAGTGAATACTTTCATTCACGCAACTACATGTTTTAACTTAGTCAAAAATTTTAGTTTTAGTTTTCCAAGGAAGAATGTGGGTTCCAAGATCCTCATTTTACAAAGTGAGGAACTTGAAGACTGTTTTGGTTGATGGACTAAGAAACAGAGATTTAAATACAGAATAAAAAATAGAGGTTTAAATATACTATTTAAGAAGGCATGAAGATCAACTGGTTAACAGTGCAACAAAATTGTGACAACTTTAGGGGGCAAGAGGTATAAATTAGTTTTTAGTTCACTTACATTAGACTAAGTAAGTAGACGTCTAAAGTTACTTATTTAAAAAAGCAGTAAAACATACAGTATTTCTTAAGTGAGAAAGCAACACCAGATATCACTAGAAGTGTTAAAAACGAAGTTAAAAGTAGTTTACGCCGGTAGAAGAAAGAGCGTGGGATGGGGAGAATGACTGATTCTTTTCACAGTAAATCTTTCCAAACTATTTGACTCAACTCCACATATAAATAACTTAAAAAATACTTATCATATAAGACCAATGGCGTGAGCCATGCACATTCACTTAAATAATAGTCTTCTAAAACAAGAACACAGTTGCTTTATCTGCTATGTCTTTGTTATACATTATAATACACAAAAGATGCAAAGTTGTACAGAAAAAGCATCATGTTCTAGAACATCAAAATTATGGTACACTGGAAATTTTCCTAAGTGTTAGATTTTACATGATGAACTATATTCATATCTCTGCCAAGAGTGGGAGGCTCTCTTCCCAGTTTGAATTTCTATTTATGCTCAAGGGAAGGCTTCAAACATTCTCAAAAGCTTTAAATTTTTGAGGACTCAACTGTTATATGGAAAAATGGTAAATGCTGTCTTTCATCAACAAATTTGCTTGAAACAGTTTATATATAGGAGAAAGGCATTTTTAATTCTCTGGTAAAACAGTGAGCCATGCAATTTTGAAAAATTAACTAAAAACACACTTAAAATACAGTAATCTTGATGTATTTTGCAGCTTCTGTTTTTGACATACCACCCACACTTTAAAGTAATTAGCACACATCTTCAATGATCACTTCATAGGCTGTCCTCTGATAGCAACTCGTCCCCTCTGCAGAGAGGAAGTAAATAAGAAGGGACACCTCTGTTAACATGCAGCCTCTTCTACTTCGAACAGTGCTAGTAAACAAACCCAAAATTACGGCCCCAAACCTTCAATGCTTATTACTCTAGTTATGCTCACATGAGATGGAAACATTCCATTATTAAAGGTTGAAAACTGACAGTCTCTTCCAAAATTTTAATTTACTACACTTCTCAACGTTTTCTTTTTTAATAGTCATTGAATTTATTTGATACTCTAAAGTGAACTAATGTATTTCCCTAAACTCAATAATCAGAAAGCTTTCTATTATTTTGTCTCTTTTTACTGGGTATTGGGAAAATATGAGAATGTTCTGGGTATCTTTCTTAAATATCCCACATACTCAGAAAAATATTTAATATTTCAAAAATAAAAGCAGTGACTCAAAGTGCTACCATTATATTCCCAACACTCAGCACAGTGCCTGGCAAAGAACACGCCTGTAAATATTAGTTAAACGAGTAAATACTTAATTGTAAGGTATGACACTGAACAGGAAGCCTATGTTTTGCTCAACCTCTTAGGATTATTTTTCAATTTTTTAAAAATTAAATTTATGGGAGTGACACTGGTTTAACAAGATCATGTATGTTTCAAGTATACATATTTCTATGTATACATAATCTGTAATATTGCACTGTGTGCCCACCAGCCAAAGTCAAATCATTTCCATGACCATATATTTGATCCCTTTTACCCTTATCCATCCCCCTTCTCTGGTAACCACCATACTGTTTTCTATTTATGAGTTTCAGTTTTATATCCTACATGTGTGAAATCATGATTCTTAGCTTTTTCTCACTGACTTAATTTGTTCGGCATAATATTCTCAAGGTCCATCCATGCTGTTGCAAATGGTAGTATTTCATCTAGATACCCAGAAGAAGGATTACTGGGTCATATGGTAACTCTATACTTAATTTTTTGAGGAACCACCATACTGTTTTTTATAGTGGCTGTACCAGTTTGCATTTCTACCAGCAGTGAATGAGGGTTCCCTTCTCCCCACAACCCCTCCAACAACTGTTACTGTCTTGTTGATAACGGCCATTCTAACAGGTGTGAGGTGGTATCTCATTGTAGTTTTGATTTGCACTTCCCCAACAGTAGTGAAGTTCAACATCTTTTCATATCTGTTGGCCATTTGTATGTCTTCTTGGGAGAAATGTCCATTCAGGTCTTCTGACCATTTTTTCATTGGATTATTTGTTTGTGTTGTATTGAGTTGTATGAGTTCTTCATATAGTTTGGATATTAACCCCTTGTCAGAGCTGCTGTTTGCAAATATCATCTCCCACTCAGTGGTTGCCTTTGTTTACTGGTTTCTTTCCCAGTGCAGAAGCTTTTTATTTTGCTATAGTCCCATTCATTTATTTTTGCCTTTAATCCCCTTGCTTTTGGGGTCAAATTCATAAAATATTCTCCATGACCAAGATCCGTAAGTTTAGTACCTATGTTTTCTTCTATGTAATTTACTTTTCCAGATCTTATATTAGGTATTTAATCCATTTTGAACTAATTTTGAACATGGGGACAAACTGTAAGCTAGATTCTTCTGCCTGCGGCTTTCGCATTTTCCCAGCACCACTGATTGAAGAGGCTTTCTTTTCTCTGTTGTGGGCTTTGGCTCCTTTGTCAAAAATTACTTGCCCATGTACATGTAGTTTTATTTCTGTGCTCTCAATTCTGTTCTATTGTTCTGTGTGTCTGTCTGTTCTCCAATACCATACTGTTCTGATTATTGCAGCTCTGTAGCATAATTCGAAGTTAGATAGTGTGATACTTCTGGGTTCGTTCTTTTTTTTCTTAGCTTTGGCTATTGGGGGTCTTTTGTGATTCCATACAAATCTGATGTTTTTTTTTGTTCTATTTCTCTAAAAAGTGATATTGGGATTTTGATAGAGATTGCATTAAATCTGTATATTGCTTTGGGTAATATAGTCACTTTAACTATGTTGATTCTTCCAATCCATGAACATAGAGTATCTTTCCATTTCATTGTGTCTTTTTCAATCTCTTTTAACAATGCTTATAGCTTTAAGTACATAGATCCTTCACATCCTTTGTTAAGTTTATTCCTAGGTATTTTATTCTTTTGGTTGCAGTTGCAAAAGAAATTTTTTTTTTCCATTTCTTTTTCTGAAATTTCATTGTTAGCATATAGGAAAGCTGTGGATTTTGTACACTGATTTTGTATCCTACAACTTTACGGTACGTTTATTGTTTCTAATAGTTTTTTGGTGGAGTCTTTAGGATTTTCTTATACAGAATCATGTCATTCTGCAAAAAGTGACACTGACATCTTCATTCATATTTTGGATGCCTTTTATTTCCTTCTCTTGCCTGATTGCTCTGGCTAGAACTTCCGGAACTATGTTGAATAAGAGTGGTGGGAGTGAGCGTCCTTGCCTTTTCCAGATTTTTGAGGAAAAGATTTCACTTTTTCACCATCAAGTATGACACTGGCTGAAGGTTTCTCATATATAGCCTTTATTATGTTGAGGTACTTTCCTTCTACACCCATTTTATTTAGTGTTTTAATCATAAATGATGTATCTTTTTTTAAAAAAGATTTTATTCATTTATTTTTTAGAGAGAAGGGACAGAAGGAGAAAGAGAGGGAGAGAAACATCAATGTGTGATTGCCTCTCATGTGTGTCCTCCCCCCCACCCCCCCACTGGGGACCTGGCCTGCAACCCAGGCATGTGCCCTGAATGGGAATTAAGCCGGCAACCCTTTGGTTTGCAGGTCCGTGCTTGGTCCACTGAGCTATACCAGCCAGGGTGATATTGTATCTTATCAAATGTCTTTTCTAAATCTATTGATAAGATCACATGATTTTTATACTTTGTTTTGTTAATGTGGTATAGTACATAGATCGATTTGTATATGCTTAACCATCTTTTTGCCCCTGGAAAGAACCCCACTTGATTGTGATGTTTTATTTTTTAAAAGATTTCATTTGTTTTTTAGAGAGGGGGAGAAAGGGAGAAAGGGAGAAAGAGAGGGAGAGAAACCATCAATGTGCGGTTGCCTCTCACGCATTCCCCACTGGGGACCTGGACCACAACCCAGGCATGTGCTTGACTGGGAAATGAACTGATGACCCTTTGATTCGCAGGCCAGCACTCAACCACTAAGTCACACCAGCCAGGGCTGATGTACTATTTTTAAAAAATATATTAATGTATTTGATCTGCTAGCATTTTGTTTAAGATTTCTGCATCCATCTTCACCAGAGATATCAGTCTGTAGTTTTCTTGTGTTATGCTTGCAAGGTTTTAGTATCAGGATTATATTGGCCTCATAAAATGTGTAAGGAAGTATTGCCTCTTCTTTAATTTTTTAGAAGAATTTGAGAAGAACAGGTATAAAATCTTCTTTGAATGTTTGGTAAAATTCACTAATGAAGCCATCTGGTCCTGGATTTTTATATTTGGGGAGGTTTTTGATGGTTGTTTCAATTTA
>VMDR010031780.1:0-11926 GCA_007922815.1 Macrotus californicus | reverse complement strand
TCTCCTTCATTATTTGTTCAAATAAGTTTTCAATTTTTTTCTCTTCCTCTTCTCCTTCTAGCACCCCTATGATTTGGATATTGGAATGTTTAAGGACATCCTGGAGGTTCCTAAGCCTCTCCTCAATTTTTGAATTCTTGTTTCTTCATTGTGTTCTGGTTGAATGTTTTTTTCTTTCCTGTGGTCCACACCATTGATTCAAGTCCCAGTTTCCTTCCCTTCAGTGTTGGTTCCCAGTACATTTTCCTTCATTTCTCTTATTGTATCCTTCATTTGTTCATCTAATTTGCGACCAAATTCAACCAATTCTGTGAGCATCCTGATTACCAGTGTTTTGAACTGTGCATCTGATAGGTTGGCTATCTCTTGGTCACTTAGTTGTATATTTTTCTGGAGCTTTGATCTGTTCTTTCATTTGGGCCATTTTTGTTGTCTTGGCGCGCCTGTTGCGTAGTAAGGGGCGGAGCCTTAGGTGTTCACCAGGGTGGGGCAACCCATGCTTTTGTGTAGTGACACTGTTTGTGGGGGAGGGGACCGAGAGGGAACAATGGCGCTTGCTCCGTTCTCTGCAGCTTTTCAGTGTCTTTCCACGTGACCTGCAGTCCAATTGGGCACTCTGGTGATGATTCTGGTGCTGATTCCCGGGTGGGTGGGCTTGTGTACACTCTAGGACCCTGTGGGTCTCTCTAAGGAGCTCTCCTGTGAGTCCAGGAGTTTCTCCCGTTGCTGCTGCCTCCGCCCCCAGAGGAGCTTTCAATCAGAGGCTTTGAGGCTTTATTTCCCCACGCTGGAACTCTGGATTTCGGGGCCTATCTCACTCCCCAGTTGTTCACCCCGGTTTATCCGCACAAGGGAGTGGGACTCCCGGTCCGCAGCTGCCACCTATCCTGGTCGCCATGCCCTTCCCCGGTCTGCCAGCTGCTGCCCTGTGTGAGTCCTCTCTGGCCCGTCTCGCCCCTCCTACTGGTCTGGATGAAAGTTTCTCCTTTAGTTCCTTGGTTGTTGGACTTCCATACAGTGCGATGTTCTGTCAGTTCTGGTTGTTTTTTGTTTTAAAATTTGTTGTTGTCCTTCTTTTGGTTGTACAAGGAGGCACAGTGTGTCTACCTATGCCTCCATCTTGGCTGGAACTCCTGTTTATTTATTTATTTATTTATTTAGATTCCACAATGAGGTCATATGATATTTCTTTTTCTGTGACTTATTCCACTAGCATAATACCTTCTAGGTCCATCCATATTGTATCAAATGGCAAGAATTCATTATTTTTTTATGACTGAATCATATTCAGTGTGTGTGTGTGTGTGTGTGTGTGTAACAGCTTTTTTTATCTACTCATGGACTGATGGGCACTTAGGTTGCTTCCATATCTGGGCTGTTATAAGTAATGCTGCTATGAACATAGGGATGTATATATATTTTTTAATTAGTGGTTTTGTTTTCTTCAGATAAATACACAGAAGTGGATTTGTTCTATGTTTAATTCTTTGAAGAATCTCCATCCTGTTTTCCACAGTGGCTGCACCAGTCTACAGTCTCACCAACAGTGCACCAGGGTTCCTTTTTCTCCACATCCTCTCCAACACTTGTTGTTTGTTGATTTATTGGTGGTAGCAATTCTTATGGATGTGAGGTGATATTTCATTGTGTTTTTAACTTACATTTCTCTGGTGATTAGTGACATTGAGCATCTTTTCATGTGTCTATTAGAGACCTTGGGAGAAAGGTCTATTCAAGTCCTTTGCCCCTTTTTAAATTGAATTGTTTGCTGTTTTGGTGTTAAGTTTTATGAGTTATTTCTAAGTTCTGGATATTAGCCCCTTATCAGTTGTATCATTTGTGAGTATCTTCTCCCATTTGTTAGATGTCATTTTATTTTGTTGATAGTTTTCTTTGCTGTGCAAATGGCTAGTTGAGTGTTTTGCAGTGAGGGCTGAACTAGGCGTCTGAGGGCTCCATGTCCACACCAGCCTTCTTTGTTGGGAATATTTCTTGGGAGACCTGCAGTATAATCACTTAGTGCTCCACTTTAGAATGGGGGACACCACCTTGTACTTATTGAATAAAATTCTATGGAGGGAGGGCCTGGGCATCTGCATTCTATCAACCATCAAAGGTGATTTTTCAGGTTCACAGAGGTTTGCATATCACTGATCTGCACTTTGTGTGGAGTGACAAGGACGGGAAGTAGAGACAAAGCCACCTTTGTGTATCTCCTAAAGTTTAGATCCTTGTCTACATCATGAAAAACCAAGTGGTAAAGTCATTTTCATTTTTATCCAGGAGGATTTGAGAGGGGAATAGGAAGGTGAGAAGGAAAGAGGACCAAAGGGAGTAGTAAAGGGGAAAAAGTCTGTAAGATGAGAAAGACAAGTAAAGCAAAGAAATGACATGAATGAGCAATTGAAGTGGCAGGAGAAGAATGTTACAGGACCTCTCTCAAAGGAGAGGAAAAGAAGATGAAATATTTTACTTTCATCAGCTTTCCTTTTTCTTATATGAGCCCCCACCATTCTTTCACTTTTGGTCTCCTTTACTTAATTGAAGATTTTGAGGGTGTATAAAAATTCATATGCTGTGGGAAAAGTGAAAGGGGGAACAATATCAGAAAGGATTTGTGCTTTTCATTTTGCAGAAAATGACAATAATAAAGGTAACCTCCTCTCCCTGTTTACCCAAACAAAATAGCACAAAATAGAATCAACTGGCACCATTTTAATTATTGTACAATTCAACTCAAATTAGAGAATTAGATTCTCTTGTCCAATTTGAAACACCTCTTCAGCTGATTTTGATTTTGATGTGCATTCCTACTTAATAATCTCTGGGCCAGAAAATACTGAGGGTCATTTTTAACTCTGACAATCGATTTTTACCATATTCTTAGTATCAATGTCACAAGTGTGCAGGAAGGAATTTCAGCCTGCTGCAGGATCTAAAATAGAAGGCTTCAGGGTTTCCTAGTATGTAGGTCAATGTTTTCCTCCCACGTTGTCTGGGACACTGTTTGTTTTAAGTGTGGCCTAATTTCATGTTAGCAGTGGGTCTGTGGAATGGAGTCCTTTCTCTCAGAATACAACAGGCTGGACGTATCCATATCAGCTCTGGGGATGAGAAGAAGACTTTAATGCTGAATTCCCCAGAGAGCTTGGTCTCCGGTGAAACTGAGAATTAGCACTGCAGTTAAAAATAGGCTTCAAAAAGAAAGTGCCCAGGGAAGCAGGAGTTATTCAGCTTTTGATCAGTGAGATGAACTGCTACACTTTAGGGCAGGGAGATGTCAGTCAGCCCTGCATGTGTTGAAAGGACCACACAGACAAGTGGCAGAAAAGTCAAGAAGGGAAAAGTAGGTGGCAGAAAGGGAGGGCTCTCCTGGTGCTCAGGAGAAGTTGCTCTGAGCACTTCTAGGGGTTTTGCTGTCCCAGTGTCCTGGGCTGTGATATAGTACAGAGGGCCACCAGGAGGAATAGAGTGAGAGGCTGTACTCTGGTGACAGCCGCTATGATCTGAATGTTTGTATTTCCCCAAAATTTATGTTGAACCCCAAACCCCATTGTGATAGTATGAGAAAGAGGGGGGACTCTGAGGGTAATAAGATCAAGTGCTCCTACAAAAGAGGCTCCCGAGGGCTTCCTCACCCTTCCTCCATGTGAGGACACAGGAGAAGGCAACCAAGGACACAGGAGAAGGCAACTGTCTATGAACCAGAAATCAGGCTCTCATCAGACCCCAAATCTACCACCACCTAAATCTTGAAGTTCCCAGCCTCAAGAACTGTCAGAATAAGGGTTGCTTTTTAGCCACTCAGTTTATGGTGTTTATGTTACAGTAGCCTGAATGGGCCATGAACACCTGCCCTTCCTCACTCTTGATCCAACTGTTTCTTTCTGAGACTACCTACCTTGGCCTCATATGCAGAAAAAGGAAGTCGTTTCACCAAGAATGACTCAGCCTAAATGATGTCTCAGACATTTTCTGCAAGCACAAGCTTGGGAAGGGGTGTGTGTGTGTGTGTGTGTGTTTGCAGGTAGCCTGGGCCAAGTGCATGCTCTGTGCCTGCTCTCTGTGTAGACTCATGTCTGTCTTAGCAAGGCCTCTGCCTTAGCATAGCTGTCACAGCAGAACACCACAGACCAGTGGATTAAACAACAAAGATTTATTGGGTTGGCCAACAAGTCCATATGTTTTTTTATGTAAAATAAAATACATACTTTCACTGATAACTTTATTAATTTGGATATTTTGAGTGTGTGAGCTATATCCTGTGTGGTATAATATTGAGTGCTCTGAATTAATATTTCGATTTGATCGTTATCAACTTCAACTGGTCTACCAGAGTGCAGAGCATCATCCTGTCAGAAATCTCCAGCCTGAAACTTCTCAAACGACTTTTGACATGTTTCATCAGTCACAGCACTTTCTCTATACACTGCACAAATCTTTTTTAGTGTATCAGTTGCATTTTTTACCTTTCTTGCAATAATAAAACATAATATGCCAAAATGTTGTGTATTTTCTTCTATCTTCAATATTAAAATGGCTATATAAAAATTCACCAATTTTGATTTTTATAAAAAATGCACACTAATATGACAGCTGTCACAATACAAACTAACAAAATTGTTTTGAAATGAAGTTCAAGACAACTAAGCACTACTAGAGTCATCGTATGGAGAAAACCAAATGAACTTTTTGTCCCACCCAATACTTCTCACAGTTCTGGAGGCTGAAAGTCCAAGATGGAGTGCTGGCTGATCTGGGTCCTGGTGAGCACTCTCTTCCTGAGTTGCAGGGGACTGACTTCTTGGTATGTCCTCATGTGGCCTGTCCTCAAAGCAGTTGCATATTGAAAATCTACTGTGTATGGGTCTTGGAAGATAAAGATGAATAACTTTACTGCCACATACACTATAAGGGGGGAGCTATAAAATGCAAATTCCAATGTTTCTCACCAACTCACTTGACTGGGGCACCTTGAATTAAATTGTTCTTAGTCTTTTTAAATGTATGGCCAGGTTTTGCTCATCCACAATGATGAGAAATTTCGGTGCCATAAATAGATGTACTCCATGGATAATTTAGATAGCTTACTGCAGCATTACTTTTCACCTCCCCTCTTATCAAACCTTCAACAAAAGATGCTGACGTGCCACAAAATGGACTCACTAGAGCCTCATCACTGTTTTTCTTGCTCAACCTTTTGTGTAGGTGCTAATGGGGACTGAGTCTCCAAAAGGTGGGCAGTAGCAGGGGACACATAGAGGTTTAATCAGAACTATCTGCCTCAACATGATCAAGATATATTCCATTTCTTTTCAAGAAGGTATTCACAATGATATACCAGGGGCTGCCTGTGTGTTTATATTTCTGCCAATGCAGTCAACCACTGAGCTCAAAGAAGAGGACTCGAATTTGATAGCTACTGACTGTATTGTTCCTAGTCCCTCCAAAATCCTTGTAGATAAATTTTACCAGTGATGGCATTCTGTTTCAGGTTCTCACTGACACTTCTACCCAGGGCTTTTTCAGACCTGTCCCTGGCTTCCCATCATTTGTGGTGCATTTCCTTACCTCTGTTTTTTTTTTTTTTTAAAGATTTTATTTATTTATTTTTAGAAAGAGGGGAAGAGGAGGAGAAAGAGGAGAGAAACATCAATGTGTGGTTGCCTCCCATGCACCCCATACCAGGTACATGGCCCACAACCCAGGCATGTGCCCTGACTGGGAATCAGACTGGCAACCCTCTGGTTCGCAGCCCACGCTCAATCCATTGAGCTACACCAGCCAGGGCAGGGTTTGTAAAGCACCCTCTGACTCACACTAGCTCTGTGACCTTTATTTTTCCATTTTTAAATTGTATAATTTCTTCTAATTAGTCAGGAAGATGTGTAAGTTAAATGAGCTCAAGCAAGTAAAAATGTTTAGCGCACACCTAGCCCTCTGCATCTAAGCACTCAGCCGGTATTAGTTAGCTCCCATCTCTTTTCCTTATGAATTTTCTTTGTCTTGACTTTGAGGACTGAAAAAAAATTCAGCTTTTGATTGTTTCAAATGGCAACAGATACATAACTTGTTGCATTTCTTTATCTCTTTTACATCGTTTAAAGGCTAAAACAAAGGGCTAATCTGAAATTAATTAGTTTTGTGAGGATCCTTACCCTTAAAGAATTCAACCTATTATGGGGCATCAACTCCTTTGTTTAAGACCTTTTCAGCTGAGAGAGTTAAGTCATCATTGTTTATTCATTGTTGTGAGCACTTCTGGGCTAGAGTCATAAAATAGCACCTGATAAAATTCCTGAATAAAAGATTTTACAGATGGAAACAACATTCTAATAGGATTTCTATCTGTAAGGCAAATATGTAGAGATCAGGCCTCTAGAGAAGAAAAGGGAAGAGGAACTGAGGAAGGGGCAGCAAAACCTTTGTTAATGTACTTCTAGACAGGTCACCTGCCATTGTGCCCACTGGCTTAGGGCTGGGAGCACCCAGTGAAGAACAGGAGAGTGGTCCAGGGAATATTCACCCTGGGTTTGTTCTTGGGCCACCAATTGGAGTGCCAGGGGTCTCAGCAGCACAAATAAGAAGGCATTTTTCTGCTAATCTCTGGATCATGAGTCCACTCTCCAAAGAAGTGCTTCTTTTTACTCCCGAGATCTACCTGAGCCCTTCCACATGTAAATAGAATAGCTATTTTTGTTAAACAGGGATTAACTATTTCTGAAACAGCTATTTATTTGTGAAGACTATTTTATGTTAATTTAATTATAAGAAAATTGAAAAGTGTAATACATAGCTAAGCCCTTAAGGCCAATTAATCAATTTGGGTTGTAACAAATATAGTTTTTATTAGCTCAGCCTATTTGTAAGGTAACAAATATAACCTTTCGATAGACATTACAGACTCTGAGTTATGGTCTATTTTTATGTAAAAACAGATGAATAGAATAAAAAGAAATTCCTTTTATCTGTCATTGTGTTATGAACTCATTATGTTAATGAGAGTAGTATTTGAGCTATTCCCATAATCGTAGAGTGGAGCTCATGTCTTCTCTAGTATGGGGAACCTATTCGTGTGTGACGTGGCCTGTGGCTCAGCTCTGGTTCTGAATGCAGTCCAGACACACATGGCGTGCAGGTAACACCCATGAATAGTTTTCCCATGGGGAATCGGACATACAATATTCCTAGGCCGCTTTAAAACTGGCTCTTGCAAAAAACTCCCTCACCTGGGATGGAGACAGCAGAAGTTTACTTTGACTTGGGTCAGACTTTCAAAGTACATGTGTAACTAGCTAAGCCACCTCTCCACTTTGTATTTTATTTTTGAAATGATTAGCAACATTCCTTTCTTTGCTATCTATAGTGGTTAACCACCTAAAACAAACCTATGCATAGTAAATGAGGACCATCCTGAATGTAATGTACCTGGAGTTTCAATAAAAGCCTGTCGAGGCAAGAGGTCAGGGCCCTCTCTCTCTGAGAGACCAGCCAGGCAGGCTGGCCCTTTTTCTCTCTGAGAGAGTGGCCAGGACGGTCCTCTCTCTTACTGAGAGAGTGGCCAAGCTAGTACTCTCTTTCTCACTTAGAGAGTGGCTTGACATCCTTTTTCTCCACCGGATTCCTTTAGTCTGCGTGAATTTGTTCGTCACTTGTCCAGGGATATAGGACAAGCATTCCACAATGACATGTGGTCCTGCTGGATGGAACTGCAACACTCTAGATTAAAAAAAAAATGCCTGGGTAGTTATTAGAAAAATGATCAGTGTTAGAGATAGAGATAAAATATTATGAAAGCTCCCTTGGGTAAAATATGTTGATTTTTAGGAAAGGAAGTTAATAATTTTTTCCAGCCAGTCAGACTGGAAACTCAACTATCTTGGAACACAGTTGTGTACTTGGAAAAACAAAAAAGAAAGAAAGAAAGAAAATAAAAAAAAACAACCAATCAAGCAACCACCTGAGAGGCCAAACTGGTGTCAGAAAGTCTGAGTGTCATGGAAACTCTGTTTTCTGTAGAATTCTCCTATTTTACCTGGTTTCCTAGCCTGAACACACAACATACACTGCACTTAATGGGTTAAGACTTACATTGTTAATGCTCAGTGATGTCAAGAGTAAAGACTATGGAGCCAGACTGGTTGAGTTGTAACCCTAGCTTTGCCATTTACTGCCTAGGTGATGTATATTCCTCAATTTTGCCTTCTACAAAATAAAATGACAATTCAGACAGTTGTGTGAGGTGGTGGAAAAGTTAATAAAGGTAAAAACCATTGAACACGTGGCCTGACACACAGAGAGCCAATGTAAGCATGCCTAATACACCATCATCCTACAAACAAAGTTAGAATAGTTGTTTTTCTTTTTCCAAAATGTAATTTTATTTTATACACCCTGGGTCCACACATCATGACATTACATATTATTGAACTTTTCATCAATATCATTTTTTTGCATAATTTATGCTAAAATAGTTTTGAAATATCCACATTTTAAGAAGTTAATGCAAAATTTGGTTGAATTTCAGTAGATTAAGCTATGGTGCTGTGGAGGGTCTACTGCGTGTCAGCCCAGAGCTAAGTACTTACAGTAGTAGGAAAGCAAATAGTATTTGATACAAACTGGGAGAACTTGCATGAAATAGAAACCTGAGAACAGAACAAAAGCAAGCCTATGGAGAACTACCCAGGACTATCAAGAGGCCAACTATGTCCATTTTGTCGGTGAGAAAATGGGGCTTAAAGAAGTCAAATGCTCTGCCCAGTGCCACATGACTAGAAGGCGATAAAGCCAGCATTCAAATACAAGTCCCCTTTACTTCAATATGCATGCCATTAGCCACTGGACTATACTGCCTATCCTAGTCAGCTCTGGTTACTAGAATAGAATACCACAGACTGAGTGGCCTAAACAATAGACATTAACCTCACACAGTTATGGGGCTGGGAAGTCCATTATTGGAGTGCTTAAAAAGAAAACTCTTCCAGACTGTTGAATTATCCAGTCCTATCTGACAGTCATGGTAGGTAGGGTGTTGCCTTCCTACTGAACTTTTGACACCTGCAAACCCACAGCTAGGCTGCATCCCAGGCTTTGCAGTTAGCACTGCTGCCTGGCCAGTGGGATCTCAGGTGCAGGGGCATTTGCCAAACTCATTGTGACCCTGTTGGACATAACTCATTGCAGAGGCTGCACTGGGGGCTGGGAGAGGCCCTGGAGCTATATTGCTAGGTTTGAGGTCCTGCTGTACCTTTTTTTAGCCATAACCATGGGCAAATTATTTAGCTTTCCTAAAATCTGAAAGATGAGACTAGAAATGGCGCAGTAATCTTACTACTCATAGGGCAGAACACAGTGTCTAACACTCAGAAAAGGAATAATGCTAGTGTACTTCCTGTTTTCAGTACAGCAGCAGAACAAGAACAAACAATATTGAGAAATACAATACTGTCCTTTTTGAAGCATCATCCTGAGCAGAAGCAGTCCCTGGAAAGGGCCATGTACCTTTGCCCTTCCTCCATCAGAAGGTGAAGGAAAAGTTGCTTCCATGTTGCCTCAGGACTTGTCTGTGTGGTCTGTTTGGGCCTGTAAGACTTCAGCAAAAGTGGAGGAGGCAGAAACTTGGTAAACACATGCCTGGAGGTGCTCTGAAGCAGCCACAGAGTGAATCTCAGGATGGGCCACCCTGGAGATGTGCCTGCTGTCCCTGATGACATGGCCTGAAGCTAGGGGCAGTGACTGAGGAAGCTCAGGAGAGCTCAGGTGAGATCAGTGAAACTACCTAGACAACCACACAATGGTGAGAAATTATAAATTATTTTTAACCACTCAGTTTCAACATGGTTTGTTACACTCCTGTGCTGTACTTGACTCTTTAATCCTCATAAGAACTTCAGAAGGTAGAAGGTAGATATCACTGACCCCATTTTACAGACCAGGAAGTGGTCTCAGAAATATAAGCACTTTGCTTCATGTGTCACACCTCATCTGTGGTTCTTTCACGCCTGCCTGACTCCATACTGGGGTGTTCTGTTTTCTCCCATTCTCCAGTAAATTTTGACACTTTCACTTAAAAACATCTCCTGTAGGTCAAACTTGTTTTTATCTTGGTGAATATAATCTACTTTCTTCCCCTGAGGATATCAAAGTCATATAAAGATAATTTCCTCAGTAGTCATCCTGATTAAGATATGGAGAAGCAAGTATTACTCCACAAAAGTCAGTAGGACGTTTACAAAAATCACTGCTGAATGGGTGTGAGGTATGTTTACAAGAGACTGTGGAAGAGGCGCTGGCATAGGGTGTGGAACTTGTCTATGAAGATGGGCACTTTTAATGGTCTAGCTCTAATGGACAAATATCATCAATATGGCAGTGACTTATAGCCATAGTTTGTGGAACCCTGTTCTAGAGAATTCAAAAATGGCAGATATGCCTTTGACCTTGAAGAGTTTATCATCTACTTGCCCAACATAAGGGGACTTTGCTATTATTTCACCTCCTACCTTTTCCCTTACTATAATTTTCTTGTGCTTTTCTTCCTGCCTCTCTGCTTCTGTCTTGGAATACATGAGCATTGCTTTACCTCTGGTGACCCTCAAGGCTAAAGGGTGTGTTGACCCAGTATCAACTAAACTGCTGTGTGACTTTGATCAAAACTATTGCATATGTGCCAGAGAATAAGGCAAAATCCCTCCTTCTTCCTCATCACCACCAAGTTATCACTCAAAAAAAAAAGAAAACAAAGCAGCCGTCCTATGTTTATTCTTTGCTAACTTTTTTTTTTTCTACTGGGTGCTCCCTCAGTCATTTTTTTATTCCAACAAAGTACTATTCCAACAAAGTACCACTCCAACAAAGTACCATTTAGGGAAAACTTTATAGCCTGAAACCAGTTTAGTCAATTCTGGCTTTGGATGCTTATAGAGGTAAGCAAAGGACTTTCTATTACTTCTTAAACTCAAGAACTTTTAAATCACATTTCACAAAATGTAAGATAAATGCACTCCTATTGGATAAACAAAATAAAAAACTACTCTGATATTCTGTGGGTTGAAATAATGGATAAAATGCTATATCTCAAATATATTAGATTTAAATATAGCTAATGTTCAAAGTTAGACTGATTTAGATGATTCAAAACTGGCTTGTCTAATGATGGCAAAGACTTTATTTTTTTAAGATTTCATTTATTTATGTTTAGAGAGAGGGGAAGGGAGGGAAAGAGAGGGAAAGATCAATGTGTGGTTGCCTCTCATGTGCCCCCTACTGGGGACCTGGCCTGCAACCCTGGCATGTGCCTTGACTGGGAATTGAACCGGCAACTCTTTGGTTTGCAGTCCGGCACTCAATCCACTAAGCCACACCAGACCAGGGTGGCAAAGACTTTAATGAAGAGTTTGAGTCTTTTTTTCTAAAAGTGTGAGGTTGAAAAAAAGTAATATATCTAAATTAATAAATCTTGTATAAAACATTGTTACATCAAGAATTCTAGTTATGATATCTATTTCATTAAATTGTCATAAGAATTAAATGAGACTGTGACTATTGAGCTCCTGAAATCTAGGAGGTGTTCAGCACATATTAACATTCATTCTGTTCTCTGTAATAATAGAAGTAAATACCTGGGAGAAAAAACAGTTTAATCCAGTGTTCAGTCCAAAAGTCTAGTGTTTTATAGAACACAGTTTGGTAATCCCAATGATTAATTTTATATGTCACCATGGCTGGGACATGGTATCCAGATATTTGATAAAAAATTATTCTGAAAATTTCTTTGATGATCATTTTGGATGAGATTAACACCTAAATTGGTGGACTTTGATTAAAGCTGATTACCTCCATAATGTGGTTAGGCCTCACCAAATCAGTGGAAGACCTTAATAGAACAAAATCTGACCTCCTCTGAGCAAGAAGGAATTCTGCT
>VMDR010031779.1:0-11929 GCA_007922815.1 Macrotus californicus | reverse complement strand
AGTCACCTTCCAAGTACTCTCCATATGATGCAATACACATATCAAGACTTTTTTCCACTGCTCAAAACAGTTTTGTAAGTGGGGCGAGGGGGAGGGGATAACAGACAACGAAGGGGAAGGGTCATCAAAGAACATGTATAAAGGGCCCATGGACAAAGACAACGGTGAGGGGGAGACTAATGGGGAGGAGGGGGGAAAATGGGACAACTGTAATTGCACAACAATAAAAAAAGGAAAAAACACAGTTTTTGAACTCCTCAGTTTTAATGCTTTTTAGTGCTTCTGATGTTTTTTTGTCTCACCTCTTCCACATCAGCAAAATGTTTTCCTTTGAGGACAATTTTCATCCGGGAAGACAACAAAAACAAAGTCACTTGGGGAGAGATCAGGTGAGTAGGGAGGATGGGGCAAAGGAGTCATGCCATTTTTGGTCAGAAACTGCTGAACACTCAGTGCAGTGTGGGCAGGTGCACTTGTAAATCACCCATCATGAAATGGGAAAACACACTGAAAGAGTCTTCAAAAAAATTCACTAAAGCCAAATGCGGCCTCTCACAACAACGCCAACTGGTACACTGAGACAGATGGGTTCCTAGAACACTCACCTAGTGGGAGAAGCCTGTATTACAAGGGGCCCACCCACCAAAAGATAATTCCAGGTTTTGGGGGGGTCTACCCTTCTACCATGTACTCACACTAGACAAGTTATTTAACACTTGTGTGCTCCATTTCCCAATCCATAAAATAGAATGATAATCATGTCTATCTGAAGGATAGCTATTGGGATTAAATAAGTTTATACAGGTAGAGTTAATAGGAGGGTCTGACACATAGTATGTACTTTGCAAATATTTGCCATTATTATTTTTACCAATGAATTGAAGAAGGAAGTAAAGTATTACATCTTCAGTTTGGCAGATGACACGAAGCAATGGAAGTACATACCACAATACTATGAAAAGACAAAATAATAGAAATACATCATAGATATTTCTGTGGGGTGGGTGGAGTACAAAGTAGGAGACAAGTTTAATATGTATTAGAATAAAAAACAAATTTTATTTTTAAACTGATAGACTCCAAGCAAGTGGTAATAGTCCAGGAAAGGAAACCAGGCTAATTTTTTTTTCATGTTTAACAATCTTTAATTCAAACGTGAGTTCAATACAAGCCATTTGCAGGGCTTGGGACTTATTCTTTTAAAAACAAGAATGGAGGAATGCAATAAAATGATCTTTCCATTTTTTCTTCAGAAACTTTCAAGGAAAGGATAGATCATAGGGCCATAAAAGATCCATTTAGTCATTCGCACTTTCTCCCCCTACCAGGAATCTTACACCCATTCCATTATCTTAATACACATTCCTGAATGAAGATTTACAGTTCAGCTTTGCAGGCTAATTTTTAAATCGAGAAAACCCTTTCAAATGTCATATGACTTAGTCATAACCATAATCTGCGAGTTATAGTACAGCCTTTGAAGAAATCAAAATTCAGAGAGGTCAAGTAACTTAGGTAAGATAGCACAGCAAGTAAGTATGTGCTGTTGTGACCAGAATTTCTGAATCTTAACTGCAAGTTGTGTGTAATGCTTTACTGCCTTTTATTTTAGATTTCTGTTTTTAAGACAAAGACTATGATATTTGGGAGAATAAGGAAATCTCTATGTTGGGCACCCCAAATATGGCCTGCCTACTATTTTTGTAAATAAAGTTCCACTGGAATCGGCAACGTCTGTTCATTTATGTGCTGTCTGTGGTTGTTTCAATACCACAGCAGCAGAACTGAGTGCCTGCCACAGGGATCAGACGGCCTACAAACCAAAAACAGCCTGGGCCTTTACAGAAAAGGTCTGCAACCATCTGATTTACTTGACTAAGAATACAGTCAAGAACGTTCTTCAATGTACGGAACAACATATGAAAAGAAGATATGTGAATTGGTACATGTAAGTAACTACAGATCCTAAATATGATTGCTACTTTTTATCCACAACCAAAGGCTGATAGAACAAAGCAGAACAAGTGAAAAGGGAGACATGGAATGAAAACGGGTAACGAAGCATGGTTTTAACAACTGTCCTGATTGTAGGTTCTCCAGAAAAATACTATTTACATCATTATTTAATATGTGTGGAAGATATTATTAGCAACAGGTATTTGGGAACTGAAATATAGAGTTCATATAATCTTTGATTTCTATACCTTTAATATAAAAGTTCCTTTTTCTTATCAGGAAAGAATGTCACCCACTCTCAGTGAAGATCCATGAACCCTCAGTGATGTATAGCAGAAAGATGATCCTGTTCAAGATGGCAACCCAAGAGGGCCCTAAATTCACTTCTCCCATAAACCTACCGAATTTACAGTTACATATGGAACAACTTCCTCAAAAAAAAACCCCTAAAATCTGGCTAAGTGACTCCTACACATTGAGTCAAGGAGAGAAGGCCCACAGCTGAGCAGGTAGGAGAGGCTGGAACACAATCTCCCCATATCCCGCACACACAGCACAGTGACCCACAGTTTGGAGGGAACTCAAAATCTGGAGCTTCTCCCCGATAAGCAAAGGGTTCAAACCCCACAACTGGCACCCCACCTCTTAAGGCCTGCATCTCAGAGACAAGCCCCCAAGACATCAAGTTTGAAAGCCCACAGGACTTTCATCCACAAGACATCAAATCAAGGCTGTAATGATCTGAGAAACTGCTTTTCAAGGGTTCAAGGGCTCGGACTCACCTGCTCCAGGGCCCAGTGTGGTGACAGTGAACAAGGGCTATATGGACTTTGTGTGGGAGACGCTGCTTGGATTTTTGCTTGTCTTGGAGCATTAGCCTGAGAGGCAGACACCTGACTTGATGTACATGTGAGGGCTCCCTGGAGAGCTAACCAGACAGAGACCAGCAGACGCCATCTTCTTGCTCTCCCTATGCTGTGAACAATGACTTTCAGCCTGTGCCCCAAAGGGCGCAATGGTGTGCCACAAAAATTTTAGCATTTTTTAATTGACTTTAGAGAGAGGGGGAAGGAGGAGGAGACACAGAGAAAGAGAGAGAGAAACATAGATTTGTTGTTCCACTTAGGCATTCATTGATTGCTTCTTACATGTGCCCTACTGGAAATCAAACTCACCACCTTGGCCTATGGTAGGTGCTATCTGGCCCTGCAAGAATTTTCAAAACATACAATACCTCACTAATCAGGGGCCTTGACCTCTTTTTCCTTAAACTATCAAGTTAAAAAATTGACAACATCCTTTGTTGGTGTGGCTCAGTTGTTTGGAACATCATCTCACTAAACTGAAAGGTCACAGGTTCAATTACTAGTGAGGGCACATGATTGAGTTGCAGGTTCCATCCAGGTGGGGCAACCTATTGATGTTTCTCACATCAATGTTCCTCTCCCTCTCTCTCCCCGCCCCCTTCTATTCTCTCTAAAATCACTAAGCATGTCCTCGGGTGAGGATAAGAAATAAATTTTCTTTACAATAGCCAACACAACAATAGACATCAGTGTGAATGAATCAAAATTATACCTATTTTTTGTCAAATTGGCAAAAAATGTATTTTTTGGTGTTCTACAGTATTTTAGTCATTCGTTTATGTGTGCCATGAAATGAAAAAGGTTGAAAATCACTTCTCTAGAGCATTAGTATCTTTCCAAGGGGAGCTTTTACATGTGAATATGATGCTCTGGTCTTTGCAGCTGCCACCCAGGAGATACCCCTTGAGCACCTGGTACTGGGGGCCAGGTGGCTGTGGTTCCCTGGTCCTACCAGACTGTAACAGTCAGAGCCAGTTCTTGGTAGACTACCACCCTAGATCACAGCACAGACAGCAGGCTGAAACGAACCCCAGTCTTCCTGTGAAAGAGCCTATTTGCCTATCCTAGAGCTTCAACCTGGGGGCCAGGCTTTAGGGACAGACCCACTCTCAGGGAACAGAGGCAGGTGCACACCATCTTTGTGGTCTCCCTCTGCTTCAAGCAACTGATCATTATCTCCCAGGCAGGAATCTATATAGCCATTTGAAGCCCCAATTTTTACATCTGGTGCCCAGGGGATTGTCTGACACTGATGGTCAGAGGGGCTTATGCTTGTGGTCCCACCAGACTATATAAATTTGCATACTTTAAAAACTACTACCAGAAGGTCTGGCTTTCAATCACCTGAGTCCTGGTGCTGACTGAGATCTTCCCCTTGGGACACTCTGACAGGTCTTGGCACATCCTCAACTACTAGGAGCCATTAAAAATAAAGTGGGCTGTTAGGACAATTGCAAAAGTGAGAGAGACAGCCATGAGCTAGGACAGGGTTGAACAATAAGTTTTATCTCCTATATGAAGCCACTTCTTCAAGACTGGGAGAGATAGCTGTTTTATCTAATGCATAGAAACTACCACAGGCAGTCAGCAAAATAAAGAATCAAAGGAATGTATTTCAAACAAAAGAACAGGACTTCAGGAAGATGGTTCATTCTTCATAAAGAATGGCTATTAGGAACAGGAAATTTATAAATAGTCACTTGGAAATTTTGTGTTTAAATAAAGCCATTTAGTGATGTTTTTCTAAAACCTATAACCCGATTTAATACTCTCCTTATTGCCATTTTCATCTCTCTATTCCTGAATGTGTAAATGACTGGATTTAGAAGTGGAGTTAAAACTGCATCAAATATGGCTAGAAATTTATCCAGATGTGTTGAAGGAGAGGGCCACATATAGAAAAAAATCAGTGGACCAAAGAAAAAAACCACCACAATAACATGAGCTGACAGGGTCGAAAGAGCCTTGGATGAACCACTTGAGCGCTTCTGAACAGTGACCAGGATGAAGATGTAGGAGAGAATGAGCAAGAAGAAAGCACCCAAGGAAATGAACCCACTATTAGCAGTGACTATGAACTCCAGTTTGTAGGTGTCTGCACAAGCAAGTTTGATAAGCCGAGGTATGTCACAGTAAAAGCTGTCTAGTACATTAGGGCCACAGAAGGGCAAATTTACCACAAATGCCAACTGAGCCAAAGAGTGAATGACACCAATGGTCCAGGCAACCACTAAAATCAAAATGCACAGTCGTGGGCTCATGATGGTCAGGTAGTGGAGAGGCTTACATATGGCCACATATCTGTCAAAGGCCATGGCGATGAGCAGCACCATCTCAGTACCTCCGACAGCATGGCTAAAGAAGATCTGAGCTAAACAACCCCCAAAGGAGATGACTTTCTGCTTCCTGAAAAGATCACAAATCATCTTGGGTGCTCCAATGGAGCAAAATATCATGTCAATTATGGAGAGGTTTGCTAACAGAAAATACATGGGGGAGTGTAAATAAGAATCAGAAATCACAGTGACCACAATGAGGAGGTTTCCCATCATACTAGACATATAGAAAAGACAAGAAAAGCAAAACAGAAGAAGCTGGATCTCCCAGGAGTTGGAGAGTCCCAGGAACACAAACTCAGACACCACAGAATAATTGGCTCTATTCATTGATTAGTTTGGTAGATGCACTCTCCTGTTACCTAAAGAAAGAAAATAACACAACTCAAATTAATACTATTATACTAATACCCTCTGTGGAAAAGCATATAAATTTTGGAAGTCAAATATTACCTGAGCCACTCTTTTACTAATGGGCACTTAGGTTGCTTCCAGCACTTGGCTATTGTGAAATGCACTGCTATGAACTTTGGGGTGCATAGGTCCTTTTGAATTGGTGTTTCAGGCTCCTTAGGGTATAATCCCAACAGTGGTTTTGCTGGGTGAAAAGGGAGTTCCACTTTTAGTTTTCTGAGAAAATTCCACACTGTTTTCCATAGTGGCTGCACCAGTCTGTGTTCCCACCAACATTGCAGGATGGATGGGGCAGGGAAGGCTTGATGGGGTAAAAATGGAGACAATTGTACTTGAACAACAATAAAAAAATAATTACCTGAGCATTTCACAAAAATCAAATAGCATCCTGTTGGCCACAACTATTCTCATTACATAGAAAGGAACTGAGTTGTCAGGTGGTTTTACTAACACAAGGAATGATGAGTGATCTGGTGGACTGGTCCCCATGGGTGCACCTGATGAAACCATAAACAAAGAGCATTCAATATTGAATTACTTTATCAGTTTAATCAACATTAACAATCTTCTCTCTGGAAGAGTAATAACCAATCTCATAGACTAGATAGACAGCAGAAAACTATTCCATGACAGAGATTCCTAAGATCCTGTGACTCTGATTCTGTTCCTCAAGCAAGAAATTATCCTATTTTATACTTCTCAAAATATGATTAATTCATTAATATAAAGTCAAATGGTACCTCAACTGTCTAACCTTCCCCATGACCCACCTATAAATCCACATTTATTTATTATATTTAGGGTTGGTCACATGTCTATTCCCTCCATATAACTATAAACTGTTCAAGGTTATAAATCATCAGTGCAGTATCTTGTAAATATTAGGTAGTGAAAAATATTTTAAATAAATGAATGATTGAGCTGAAGTAGGTCGTACCTCTTAACTCATTTCCTTTAACAAACATTTATCAAGCACCAACTCTGTGCCGGAAAGTAGTCTAAGCACTAGGACTACAGCCAAGAACAAAATAGACATTATTTATCCTCGAGGATTTACATTTAGACAGGAAAAAAAAGACAATTAAAAAATAAATATACAAAAATACATATAGGTGTCAGTTGATGGTTTCACTATGGAGAAAAACTAGGCAAGGAGGGGGAATAGGACAGTACTGGGAGTGATTTTATAAAATAGAACTGATAAGAAACTTTTTGCTGATGTGTTGCCTGAACAGAAAGCTAAAGGTAAAGGAGCAAATCCTGAAAATTTGGGGGTGGGATATTCTAGATAGCGAGAGTAAAAGTTCTGAGGTGTGAGTTCACTTGCTCTGAACCTGAATTTGGGGGGCACAGGGCAAGGGGAATGGTGTGTGTAGGAGGGCCTTACAAGCCACAGGACTTTGGTTATTATTCTGAATGAGATAAGCAACTGGAGTTTGAACAGGGAAAACAGCAATATCTTGTCAAAGGCTTACATTGTCAAAGGATTATTCTGACTGCTGCATTGTGAATACTCTTTAGAGTCTCAAGGATGGAACCAGGGAGATTATTAGAAGCTATGGCAATAATCCAAGCAGGGAATGATGGTGATTTGGAGAAGGGTAATGAAGGCAGAGGTAGTGAAAGGTGGTTGCATTCTGGATGTATTGAGATAATGCAGGATGAAATTTCCAGGGCTATAAATAATCCTCACCTTTTGGAGATTGTAAAATAGTGCACGTCATTGAAGAATTTTCATAAAAAATAAACAAAAATTATGAAAGGTACCAATAGAGTAAATGTACATTTAGTCACCAAATTTAATAAGGACTCTAGAATAAGGAGGCATTTGAAGCTTTAAGAAGGGAGTCTGGAAAATAAAAAGAGATAATCTCTAACACAGCAAGTAGAAAGCTATGGAACTCAAGAGCACAAACAGTACAAGCTGAAATGTTATTATAACCCAGTACAAATTTTTGAGTGAAGAGAACAAAATATTCTCTATTTAATTTTTTAAAGCTAAGTCATTGACCTCTCTACACAATGTGACCAAATTATCAACCCAAAACATATCCAAAAATGCAAATAAAGAGCAAACTACTAGAGCTACAGAAATATTAGTTTCTACATGTAGCCAGAAAAACCTCAACTCAGTTACTGTCAGGCCTACATGTAAGAAAAGACAAAATGTCTCTCTGCTATGGTTGGCTACACTGGCCTACTTACCAAGGTCAGACCAGATTGCCTTTAAGCAAAGATGCAGATATGGCTCCTAAGGAATATATTAGCCACTTCTACAACAATGAATGGCAGATGGTACAAGGAAGCCATTCTCTTTTTATGCAATGTGCATTTATTCTGTCAAGACATCTACAACTGTAATAGAAGTCTGTGTGTATTCAACTGAACACCCCCAAAAATGAACATAAAATATTACAAACAAGTGTCAGTTTACCACTATTTAAGAAGTTTCCTCTGCATATCTAAAAACTTAGGCAGTGCCCTGGCTGGTGTGGCTCAGTGGATTGAGTGCCAGACTTCGAACCAAAGGGTCACTGGGTCGATTCTCAGTCAGGGCACAGGCCTGGGTTGCAGGCCAGGTCCCCGATAGGGGGTACATGAGAGGCAACCACACATTGATGTTTCTCTCCCTCTCTTTCTCCCTCCCTTCCCCTCTCTCTAAAAATAAATCAATAAAATCTTTAAAAAATAAAAAGGCAGAGAAAAAGTTAATCCTCCTTAACTTCTCTTTATAAGTATATACTATATTTTGCCATGTATATTGCACACTTTTTTGACCAAAATTTTGAGGTAAAAATAAGGATGCACATTATACATGGGTAGTACTAATTCCATACCTGCATAAATGTTTTCAATTCTTTTATTTATGCTTGTGCTTTAAAAGTATAACTCTAGGAAGCAATAATCATATCCATATGCAAAATAATACCCTGGAATATGATGACCAGTTTTATTTCTAAATATAAATAAATAAATAATTGAATTAAAAATTAAAATGAAATATTTTTTTCTAAATGTTTGGGCCGAAAACATGGGTGCACATTACACACAACAAAATATGGGTAACCAGGGTAAATTAAAAGTGAGAAATAATTATCTCTGGAGATAGAGAGCTAATAATTGTGAACATCACAGTAAAAGTCTGCTGTAATTGACATGTACTAATTATCAGAACTTCAGCAAAAAGGAAATTGCAAATTCCTTCCACTTCCATCCAAGGTCAATAGGTAAAGAATTCCTACAATCAAAGTTTTACAGGACCAACTGGGGAGCAGGAAAGCATTTGAAGCAATATTCAAAGGATTCCTTGAATGCTAGAACTAAAAATGCATAATGAACCATGACATTCCGTCAACACTCCCCCAAACCTGAAACAAGATGCTTCAATCTAGAATTTAAGAGAAAACAGCACTGGAGCATCAATATATGAAATAATGAAAGCAAATAAAATGTAATAACAGGGGACCTACATTATTTGCTGTATGAGCAAATCAGTACAAAAGTCTCACACTCGGTAAGATTTAATAGAGTATTGTTTATTTTAACTATTACCAACCTTTGTTTGTGACATATAGCATTAAAAGTCTGTGCTTAAAAAACTACTATAGAAGCAATAATAACCTCAATTAAGTGATCAAAATTTTTTATTTAAAAAGCACACATAGGCCCCCCCAAAATTTTTTTGTTTAGTTGATTACAAATTCCAGTTCTTCACACCCTGATCTACATACTCACTGATTTTTAATAGTTTAATATTTAATAACTACTTTCTTTAAAAGAGCACTTATGTTAAACATCTCTACAAGTTATTTCAACAGAAACCACATGATAGAAAAAGCAACAATAAAGTCTAATTAACTGTTTGGCTAAATATACTTGGATGAGGATCTATCACATAAAATACCAAAACTCACTGCAGTGCAAAAGGAGAAAATCATGAGTAATGGTTAATAATTTCATGAAATGAATTATCTCCTTTTGTAATAGTCACAGGTGGAAGAAAAGACAGAAAATATCCAAAATATATTCCTAATATATATACTTTTCTCATAGAACTTATCAAATGCAGGGAAATATGCCCTTTTCTATCTCTGTCATTAAACGAGTGTTCTTACCAAGGATGCTTTACTTCCCCACAGGGGACATTTGGCAATGTCTGGAAACATTTTGGTTGTCACAGCTGAGGTGGGAGGAGCAGAGTTGTTACTGGCATCTAGTGGGTAGAGGTCAGGGATGCTACTAAATGTTCTCCAAACCCAGCATAACAGTATAGCCCCCAAGAACAAAGAATAACCCAACTCCAAATGTCATTAGTGCCTATGCTGAGAAGCCCTGCACTAAACTCTAAGTTTCTCTGGGGAAAAGTCAAGTCTTTTACATTATTCTATTCTCCCAGGTTCCCCAACACCATTACCATCATACAGTGTGCTTCTAATTAGTCTTTGTTAGAGGGGTAAAGAGTAAGTGGGTGGATGGATGGATGGATGGATGGATGGATGGATGGATAATTAGGATGAAAGAGGCAAGGATGATGAATAAGTAGATAGGCAGATGGATGAAAAAAAGCAAAGGAAGAAAGATTTCTAAATAATTGATAACTAATCCTTTTTACAAACACTTGGAGCAAATAATGACCACACTCCTTAAAAATGTAAACTTTGTGGAAGAATTCAGTATCTACATACACACCCACACAAAATGGCCATATTCCTAATTTATTCCCTATTTGGTAGATAGAATTAGACTTTTTTTAGGCACCCAAGTGATATATCTTGGGAGTAATATACTAATGTCCCCAGAGTTTAAGCAATAAGAAATGACAAGACTTTCACATCCTTATGTAACTTTTTTTCCTGACCATTTTTTTGGGAGCAGCAGCTAACACAAATATAGGTATTTAAGCCACTGGGATTTTTTGATAGTATAAAAAGCCAAATAAATTTGGAACAGTATAATAAGCCTAAATGAGATACATCAAAATATTGACTAAAGAAACAGGAAAAATAGGGAATCTGAAAATGTGTCCAATAATCTAAAAAAATGAAAGAAAGAAAAGCAAGCAACTGAATACCAAACCACATTAACAGGTGAATTGTTTGTGTCTTCAAGGTTCTGAAAACCAAGTGGCTCCTGGCTGAATAAACAAAACTAGATGAAGGTGTCCAGTTGCCCCTGAAAGAGTGATAAGAGCCATTTTTTGCTCTGAGTAGACTGAATATGTTCTAAAAGAACCCTGAATGTTTTGTTCTCCAGGACATTCATCTACCAACATACTTTTCCTAATTAAAGGCCATTCAAGTTACAGTGACTCTAACATTTGCTCTAAACATTGTCATTTCTTTTGTGGATTTACATGGATTTGGTCAGTCTCTGAAAAGAGATTCTCATCTATTTTAAAGTTTATAGTTGAAGAAAATAGAGAGAATTAGTGTCCTACTAATAAACCTATAGAAATAAGCCAGTAAGTATGTAAATGAATTTCTGGCTTGGCACACATAACTCATCAGTGGCATATCTAAGTCATAACTAAGGCATACTACTTGAAAATTCAGTATCTATGTTTAGCCATTCCTATGCTTTATCAATCTGACAGTCCAAAACTTTTTCCTTTTTCCACTGAACTTTCTAGTTCTTTGTCTATATCTACTTCTCTGTTGCTCTGTGAAGGTAAAATAAACATGTTATCAGAGAAAGACAAATACCATATGATTTCACACATAGGTGTAATTTAATGAACAAACTTAACTAAGGAGCAAAATAGAGACAGACTCATAAACAGCAGGATGACAGCTCTGGGGTGCTGGGGTTAGGGGTGGAAGGATCCAGCAAAAAGGAAAAAGGACTCATGTATGTGGACAACAGTGTGGTGATTAGGGGTAGGGGAGTATAAGGGGCATAAATGGTAATGGAAAAATATATTAATAAAAAAGTCAACAGAAATAAAATTTTATAAAAAAATGCTACAAAGAACTCTTTTAGGGAGGCAGGTATAAGGGGATTAAATGGTGGTGGAAAAAATACAATAAAAAATTTTTTAATAAAATAAAATTGTCCAACTATTTAGAAAAGAACTCTTAAATGAATCCTTACTATACTTGATTGAATTAAGTAACCAAGTTAAGTTATCCCTTCCTTTCACCTTTCTTCTTATGATCAGGTTCCATATCCCTGATTCCTAAATTTGTTATTTTTCTGAACCTTATCTACATTTATTTGACAATGTGGTGCCCAAGACTAGAGATGAGCACTAGACAAAAACAACTGAATTCCCAACAAATAGAGATTATTTTTCTACACAACAGTCAAAAATGATGGTAGGTGTGTTATTGGACACACAAGTAAGGTCAAGTACATTCT
>VMDR010031778.1:0-11926 GCA_007922815.1 Macrotus californicus | reverse complement strand
AATTTCTACATATCAAACTTGTAAGTTATAAACCTTAATAAAGTTTTAGTTACAAAATATGACAAAAAGGGATATTTTCCAATATATCCTATCAAAGAATATATGAACACTTTTTTGTGATATATGCTTCTCAAATTCAAAATTTATAACAGCTGTAATTACTTTCCAGTCCATACTCGGCCACTAAGCACTTTTTAAAATGAAGTACATATGAGATAGAGTACCAAAGAAAACTGTATGAGATCATGAAAACCTTGCCATTATTTAGATTTTTTAAATTAATTTTGAGCAACTTTTTTCCTTAATTAAAATGGCTTGATGTATATTCATGTATCGAGACTTAAGACTTTTATCCTCATAGTAATATTACCAAAAGAGCTTAGATTTTCTTATATGGTCAAATGTAACATTTGTAGTTTAGGAATACAAAGTCTGTCTGGAAAAAGTCCAGCCATTACTAATATAACAAGAATGGTTTGAGTGACACTGATGTGACCTGGCAGCCAAGGAGAGTGGACTGGAATGTGCATGTGTGAACAATGAAGACTTCACTGTACTAGTCAGTGGGGGCAGTAGAGACATGTTGAATGAACATGTGTACTGTGTGGCTGTCACATTCAAAATGACGGAGTAGAGCACTGAATCTGCATCCAATTTTGCATTAAGCTTGAACATTCCTCCATGGAAGCTATTCAGCTATAGGCAACTGGTGATTGGTAGCTTTATCACGAGAACACCCTTGCTCATGCATCATGTCTTGTGCAGTTTTTTGGTGAAACATCAAATCACACAGGTGACTCAGCCCCACTACAGCCCAGATTTGGTGCCCTTCAACTTCTGACTTTTCCCAAAACTGAAACCACTTTTGAAATGGAAGAGATTTCAGACCATCAGTGAGATTCAGGAAAATATGATGAGGCAGCTGATGGCGACTGGGAGAACTGTGTAAGGTCCTAAGGTGCCTATTTTGAAGGGGACTGAGGCATCACTGTCCTATGCACAATGTTTCTTGTATCTTGTATCTTCTTCAATAAATGTCTCTATTTTTCACAGTACATGGCTAGATACTTTCTGGACAGGCCTTGTTGTATAGCTATAATTATTAATTTTTATTGCCAATACCATATCTAGACAGCATAACTTGTATGTCCAGCAATTGTGAAAGGAAAAATACATGGGAAATAAAAGGGATCTTTCCTTACAGTTTTTTAATAAAAATGTGAGAAGTATCAAACTTGTGTTCGAGAGCCCCGAACCTCCTGAGAAGCTTCTGCTCTGAAGTCTTGGGACCAGGGACACAAGACCCATAGAAAGCACTGAAGAAACCCTGGTCCCACCCCTTACTTGACAGGGAGGACACTGAGTGCCCACAGGGATTATGTGATTTGTCCAAAAGGGTAGCCCAGGTCAGTATCTAGATCTGTGTTCTCCTCAACTCCTAGTCACCCTCCACTCCACCTCTTTGCCTCTCTTTGAGGAGCACAGGGTACTGCCAATTTCTGTGCTCAGCACATAATATCTACCCACCCCCATGCAGTGTCTGCACACTGCTAATGGGCTCCTGCATATTTGAGGCTGCTGAATTCAGCTTTGCATACATATGAGGGGGATCCAAAAAACTGGAATTATCTTCTGGAGAGCAAGCCCCTTGTAGTACAGGCTTCTTCCACTCAGTGAGTGTTCTAGAAACCCATCTGTATCAGTTTACCAGCTGGTGGTGTTGTGAGAGGCTGCATTCCGCTTCAGTAAATTTTTTCTTGAAGACTGTACACATTTGCCCATTTCATGATGGGTGATTTCCCAGCACACCTGCCCACACCACGCTGAGTGTTCAGCAGTTTTTGACCAAAAACAGCATGACCCCCATGCTCTGCCCTCTGTATCCACCCAATTTCACCTCAAGGAACTTTTTTGTTTGTTTCCCCAGATGAAAAAGTCCTCAAAGGGAAATATTTTGCCAACATGGAAGAGGTGAAATAAGAAAATAGCAGAAGTAAAAGGCATCAAAATTGACGAGTTCAAAAATTGTTTTGAGTAGTGGAATAAAATGTATTGATAGGTACATTGCATCAAATGGAGAACACTTTGAAGGTGACTGAGGTTTAAACATGTAAGAATACACAATTTTTTATTAAAAAAGTCCATATTTTGGGTCCCCCGTCATACTCAGCCAAGGAGACACCACAGGAAACTGTTAAGAGTCTAGTAGCTGCTGTTGCAGGACCCCATCAATGGAACCTCCTCACCCTAAGACCCTAGCTCCATTTGGAACAAGTATACCTTTCTTCCCTAAATTCCAGAGTGACCTTTAGTGTCATTCACCCTGGTGTGTGTCACAGGATGAGGAGAGCAGACCTTTGCCCCAGCCTGAGCTCATCACTAGCTTACCCTGGGATGGTGATAAAAGTCCTCTCCCCTCTTCTGACAGCCAGCCCATCCTTTAGGGGACGATCACAATCACATCTGCGATGCCAGCATGAATGGTGTCAGCTTTGTGATGGTGAACAGGGCTCCAGAAGGAACAGAGAGCTAAAGGCATGTGAAGGAAGCTGGTGCAGTATATGAAGACACCCAAGGAACATGAAGAAGCGTCCAGTGGGAAGTTATATTTCCTGGACAAGCAACCAGTCTCTAGTCTGTGGGCATACCTTTCCTCAACTATAATAAAAACTAGGAAGACACGGACCGTTCCTTATGCACTTTCAGAGCCACTATTGGACAGACTAATAGTGCCTGCTTGAAACAACACCTGCTCTTTGCCCCCCCGCTTAATTAGCATGTTTATTCAGTGAAACCATTTTCACAGGGTCTGTCCAGACTCATTTGCCTTCATTAACAAACCTGACTGGTGTCAGCAGAAGTCCCCTCTGTCAGCACCAACTTTCAAGGCACACCTCGGGGCTGACGGTGACCGCAACGTGCTGGCATTTTTCATTTTCTAATCAAAGGGGTCAGAGTAAATGCGTGTTGACAGTTGACAGCTGAAGCTGTCTGCTGTGTCAACTTCCTGCCCCACAGTTTCTATTAAAGAGTAGGAGGGAACAGATTTGAGCCTCAGATTTCTGTCACAGTAGCCTTGGTGAGAGATTCTGAGGTGACTGCTATTCTGTCACACTTATTTGTGGCAAGGGCAAGAGGTGGGATGGGGAGACTTCGTGGTGGATTTTGGCAAACCTGTGGTAAGGGTGGGCACTTACACACCTGTGTCTGCATATGAACACACACACACTCATATAAAAGAATGTGAAGGAGATCCCTGCAGAATTGCTGTCACATTTTTAGTAACCAACCAAGGAAGGTGACTGGGAAAAAGTCTCCAGCATCTGTGAATACTTAGCCCCATGGGTCCTCAGCACAGGCCCAGGACAGTCACCTACAGATGTGGAAGAGCAAGGCTACCCTTGGCAATGGCCGCCGGGGGAGCAGCTGGTCTCCCTCCATTGCCACACACTGGTGTTAAGAGTGACACAGCTCTGTGTCTGCTCAGGCCAGGGAGAGCACACTTAACCCGAAGTCCCCCAGAGTGGCAGCAGGAGATAAAAAATGCTGAGGCCACAGCAGCCACAGTTCTGCCAGCAAAACCCATCCATCTTTACCTCGAACCCTTATTAAGAAGTTACATAGAAAGAGATTGTAAAACATGTCATTCTTTGCCCACAGAAATCCCAGAGCACAGAGAGGAAACAAAACGCTAAATCAGAGAAAACACCATGGACAGTTAAGAATGCTTTCACGTAGGAAAAAAGAAAGCAAGGAAACGTTTCAGAAGTTATTGGAAGAAGTAACCACCCTTAGTGACAACGCTGTGATAACAGACTTCACCTAGGGCCAACTTTGACTGGACATAAACGGAGCCAATAGACTAAGGGTCCTGATATGAGAAATCTAAGTCCCCATGTCATAGGCGAACTGACGCAGGTTCTCACCAGTTCCTCAGGAAGAAAGAACTAGACATTTATTGTGAAACATACCACATGTAATTTTGTAATTTTATTGTATATATTTAGGGTAAAAATAATACATAGATACCTAGTAAATGTATCTAATTCCATGTTATGAATTTAATGATTCTCAGCGTATCCCTGTTGTCTTCACAAGTTTAAATTGTGTGGCAAGTGGATCTGAACCGAACCCCACACGGCCCCAACACTGCTGAGGTGCTGGCTGGGGTCAGGTGTGAAGGCAAACTTCGGGCTTTGTTTCTGTCTGGGCGTGCTCCAAGTTAAAGCAGAACACTATTCACAGACATCTACACATTGACAGCCAAAAGTAACAACTCCCTAATGCCTGGTTGGTCCAGTTGATATCATACTTTGTTCTGGCCCACAACCATTAACTAGAATGAACACACACATTCTATCATTCAGCTTGAAATTATGAGATTGTTTTTAAGGAATCCTTTGGAGGCAGTGTTGAATATCACCAAATCCCAAAGCCTCATTTCACAGATGAAGAACCTGAGGCCCAAACAAGTGAAGCGGCAATTGCCTGGGGCCGCACAGCTCGTCAGTAGGAGAGCTGATGTCGGAGGCCTTATTCCTGGCTACCAGTCCAGCTCTCCTTACATTTCAGCTTGCTAATTTAAAGGGAACCAATAAAATGAATTCTCATATATTATTATGAAATATATTTGATAAAGAGATACAAAAGACCTACTATCTTCAGTACCTACAAATAATTATTCCAGCATTTAAATTTGTAATTTGTGACAAGACCAACTACAGTAAAAGGAAATCGAAGAACACCACCTAGTTTTTAGTGACTCTGGTTATCGGTTACCCCACAGTGAATGGCTGATGAACACGCAGCATGGTTAAAATCATACTTGCATAATAACAGAGCCATGGAGGAACTTCCAGACCCCAGTGCCAAGTTCACAAGTGCATACTCCAGTGTTCAATGATATTCAAACTCCAGTGGTGAATCTATTTTACCTAAATCACCAAGCCGCCCAAACTGTCTCATATACAACCTGCATGCGTTCAACTGTGTAAGAATATTCAGTGAAATGTCAGTGTAGCATCCAAAAGTTACCCTGCTCACCAGACAGAATCTTTTATGTCTGTTGGTTGAACAGACCCATATTAACAGCAATTATAGCATTAATGCAATCTAGACATACTTAATCAGAAAGTCTATAATATTTCAGCTTGTAGTACTCACTAGCAGATAAAATTCTACATTTCACTTCATTGATAGGGTGTTTCTCTCCCACCCTGTCTTGTTTTCAATCCAGTCTGCTCTTGTTCAGGAATGTACAATACAAAGTGCCCAAAGTGATTTAATAAGTCTATCGTCTGCAGAGAAAATTTACAGGGTAAGATTTTCAATTTGCAGAAATGAAGTTTTCTTTTTACCTATAGCACCCATTTAAAAGTTTTATCTGACGGGCTAAATAATATATCATCAATAGTCTGGCATTTCTCTTACTTGAAAATACAAATGTCTGCATCTCAAAAGGTCCTATGGAGGACCTTGACCTTGACCTTGGGTTTTCACTGTAGCTCTCACTGTGCCCCTGAGGTGGAGTGGGAGTGTGGAGTTGCTCAGGGCAGGAGAGCTGCTGAACCAGAAGGAGGTCCATGGGACACTGTGGCTCCCTCACCCCTTCTCAGTTACTTCCCACAACAGACACATTACCACCTTCACCTCGCTCCCCTTGCTCTCCCTCCTTACCCTCCCCTCCATCTTTCCTTGAACTTCACATATTTCTCTCATCCCCACCTTTTCCTTCTAGTTCCGATATTGTCCAGCTTTGTCTAGAGTGAGACTAAGTCATTATATTTATACTCCACAAAGATATCTTACACAAAATGTTAAATGACACGCACTCTGCTGTTCTTGTACATGAGGAAAATGCTCTCTATGAAGGATTTATTCTATCTCCTATGACCTATTTTGATGGCCAATGGTATGAAATTAGTAAACAACCAGACAGGATCAGAGACAGCATCTATGGTTTAAGAAAGTCTCCCCCGCACTAACCCCTATAAAGACTTTAAATGGATCAAACATGAGATCTTCATTAGTCCTGAGTCCAAACCAAGGAGCCTAAAGCTCCGGTCTTCAGGGATTCATAGGGGATGCCTCACCTGAATGAAGAAATAAATGCCTGCTTTGTAATTCTTAAAGAGTTATGGCCAGAAGCTTTATTATATCCTTTAAAAAATCTAAATTAATAATACAATCTAGAATTGTATTGTCCAATGGGATAGCCATTAGCTATTGTGGCTATTATAGCTACTTAAGTTTAGTCATTAAAACTAATCAGTTAGAACTCAGTTTCTCAGTTAGACTGGCCATACTGAAATGGTTAAATGACCCCAATGGCTACCAAGAACACAGATGTGGAGTGCTTCATCACCACAGAAAGTTCTATTGGACAGAGACATTTATAGATATGCAAGGGCCCTCCCTACTAACCCTTTCGGTATGAGCGCTCTTTCTGCCACGACACTCCCGCTGTACAAGGTGCCGTGCTGAAAACGCGCACATAGCACATGGTCAGTCCTCCTTTGTGTGAAGACTTTCCTAACCTTATATAAGATCAATGCTTAATAAAACAATGCTTTTTTCCAAGTGTTGTTTGTACCTTTAATATTAAGAGATAGTTATATAAAATTCTATCAATTATATAAGTAAAATTTATAAAAATTATATACAGATTATATGATTATATACAAGATTATATACAAAACTATATACACATATGATCCTCATCTAATATGCCAGTAAAACAGAATAGAATTTTACCAACTGTAGATGTCGTTTGAATGCACAGATTGCCACTTGGATGCTGGATATATCCGGCACTCATCCACACAGGTCATCAGATGGGCACCGGATATATCCGGCACCCGTACTGAAAGGGTTAAATGAGCAATCAAGAAAATGCCCTTTTTGGCAATGACAAGTAGGAATTTAAATTTTAGAATAGAATTTTATTCTTTTGACCACAGTAGTGAATTCTGTCTCCAAGTCTTGAGCCAACTAGATACATTTGCTACAAAACAAGTGATTTCCTAACATGCTCCCTGGAATTCCATGGGGATTGGTACAGCAGGGCAGGGAAGGGGAAAGGCAGCGAGGGATCATGTCCCCACATCCCTGCCACCCAGCACCTCTGCTTGCATGGGGCTGTTTTTAAATGTCTGTTGACTCAAAGCTCCTAAGAAATAGTGTATATTCACTCTGGGATTTGGAATGCTCTAATTTACAGTACAATAGGGACTGTAAGTGAGAGAAGGTGAATTACCACAATCACTACAGACAGTCCTAAAGTTTGGTAGACTGTGTCCAATATGAAATCATGCTCTCCAACTTCCAGGTGTGCACATCTCTTCAATTCTCCCTTCACCTTTCATTGGCTCATATTGTATCACCCCAGGTAAGCATGAAATGCTTTTTACGTAACAAAATCCCAACTCCATTATGTTGCTTGTGTCCAAACCCTACTTTTCAATTACCTGGGACAAATGAAGTTGGCTGTTAACTAAGGTGATCTCCTTGTAGTTCTTTTCCTTCTGCCCAGCGTTTCTCTAGACTCATCATTTACCCCCTTCTTTCTGTCTTCATAGCGACCCTCCCCACCTGTGCATTTCATGTCACTCCCTCTGCGTCCTCTAGAAACAGCTCCATCTGCTATCCTCACTGCGTTCAGCTCCTCTTCAATTTCTCCTTTACTACTTACCCTTCTCCTCTACTGAGCTACAGTCCTTGTCTTTCTTCCACCAAGGTTCTGAACATCCATCAGTATTCTCCACCTTCACCTTCCTTATGCCCTTGTAGCCTGATTCAAGACTTCAGACATTTTTTGAAGTGAACTTCAGAGCTACCAGTAACCTCCTAATCACTAAATTTAATATTGTTATTCTCAATATTGGACCCTCTCAGCCTTTGCAGGACAGGAAGCATGGACTGACCATCTCCTTTCCTACAATCGCACCCCTCCCTGGGTGTTCCAGATGTTCTGCCCTCCTCGCTGACTGCACCTTCCCTGTTTGCATGGTCTCCACTCCAGACCTAGGTAGACATGCCCTGCAGAATTTGTGGACATCCCTCTTCCAGTCTTATCCTATCTGCACTTCCCTAGTTTTCAGTCATGGTTCCAAACATCATTTATTTTACATGGCTGCTCTAGTTCATTTCAGTCCCGTATTTCTATAAATCTGCTGGACATATTTCTATGGATGCTTTTCTGCAAACATGGCCAGAGCCCTTCAAATGCACTCTTTCTCCTGAAGCCACAGTTTTGTGAGTGACACCCTTACCCTTCCAGTCACCCATCCTCTTAGGTGCTCTCGACTTGTCAGTTCTGACTCGTTCACATTTGTCCTTTCTTCCCACCCCCACTGCCATCCCCTATTTCAGGCTCCTACTAATCCTCTTTTCCCAATGGCTGTCTGCTGTAGGAGAAAAAGAACCCTTTGATATCACCATGAAATGTATTCTCTTTCTCACTGGAAGCAAAAGGGACTGTCAATGTGTTACCCCTGTCTTCCACCTTAAGGAAGGCACTGTGAGGAACATTACCAAACTTCCCATGAGACACCTTGTGTGTGTCATAGACACAAGCAAGCATGTCCTGTTGTCAAAAAGTCAATGTGAGTCTAGAAGTTATGCTTGCTTCCTTTTTACATTTTTTCCTGTCCCAAGTGATGTTAGAGTTGTTCTGGGATGTTTTCTGCTAAGCCAAAAGTAATAAAAAGTATAAAAACATTCTTCCCTCCTCCTTTCCTATTTGCACCTCCAATCTCTGCTCTGATCCTGGACCAGTAAGTCAAGATGCTCAGTGTTAGGCAAGTGCAGGGCAAGAAAGTGATTTCTAAGAATTTCCTAGCTCTGAATTTTATGAGAAAAAGTAGGGCAATAAAATCTTTGAGCTGCTTTCTGTCTGTTAGTATTCTTAAATCTCTATCTCTTATGACAGGGAATTAATAACAAAAGTAAGGTCTGGCCAGAAGGGAAGCATTTCCTAAATTTGGCAGAACTAGGATCTCTCACCATCAGTCTCTCTTCTCCAAATGACTTTGCTCACCACTACTACATTAATTTTTGCCAATATACTTATAATTATTCACTTAAGAACCATAAATGGTTCAAAATTTTTCATAGAATAAAGTTACAGGATCCCAGCTCTTGAGAATCCAAGGTGGTTATTTAGTTCATTTAGTTCAATCCCTTTAAACTTTATAACAAAAATCTGAATCCAATGAGGTCAACCAATTTCCCCTAAATTATTCTATTACCATAAATGCTGATTTTGATACATAACATGCATGCATGTATGGCATACTTATCTTAATCACTCCCCCATAGTTCAAAGGATCCTTTCTTCATTAACAACCTTAAGTGAGCTAGAACATGCTAGAATCTGACACTTATAAAACTTTTAAGGGGATACTATAGTTTTTTTAAAACATCATCCAAGAATATGTTTTTATTGATTTTAGAGAGAGAAGAAAGGGGAGAGGGAAGGACAGAGAGAGAGAGAAAAAAAAGTGAGAATGATGTGAGTGAGAAACATTGATCAGTTGCCTCCTATAAACACCCCAACTGGGAATTGAAGCTGCAACCTAGCCGTGTGCCCTGACCAGGAATCAAACTGCAGCCTTTTAGAATCAATGCTCCAACCAACTGAGCCACTCGGCCAGGGTGAGGGACATTGTAATTTTTAACAGTTTTCCCCACATATTTGAGTCAAGGTGGATAAAGTAGGTATTACTTAAGCAATAAAAACAACATTTTCACTTACAGGCAATGACTAGCATTCAGAAGGACCATGTTCTCTTTTGTAAATGTGTATGAAGGAAGTAAAAGAGAGAAGTAAAAGCAAAAATTAAATGTGTGGAAATAACTGGAAAAACTCACAGCATGATTTAGTGAAAATGATTTTATTTTTTCCTTATAAAGAATAATTTAATTTACATAATTACAGATTCCAGGGAAGTAGATATTTAAATTCATCAATGCCCTGTGTATGACTTCCTCATTTCCAGAGAGAATCAGAGCTTATTTTGGTTTTTGTTCTCATTATTCTCTTTGTCCCACCCACCCAAGTAGGATAGAGATAGCTGACAAAGTAAAACCCTAGTACAATGGTATTAGACTAACAAAACAGGAAACCATCGTGAAGCCCTTTATGTACTACAAAATCAAACGTTCCCACTTTTTCCTACAGGCATTAGAAAGGCACAGAAATAAAGTCAGATTCAACTCTCAGTTTCTATTTTGAGCAGAGGTTTGAAATGCCATCAGCTTGGATTAATGTGGTATGTATTAGTCACCTTGTATAAATATCTTTTATTTAAAGGGAGTCCAACTAAATATATTTTCTTAAATGATAACATGCTAATGACATGGCGGAGTCCTTTAGATAAAGTCAAAACATGACTTTCCTCGCCTATATTTTATAAATATCTAAACAACTACAAACTTATAGCTCAAAAGTAAGAGACTCCCATGAAAATCAACTGATCAACTTCCAGAACTTCTTGTCTTAAAGTTTCGTAAATGCTACATGTTTTCCTCTAACCCTCAGAAAGATCTTTACCATACATGAGTGGGGTGATTATAAAAATTTAGGAATGGAATGGCTGTCATCTTCTTGACTTAGATGTGTGTTTTCACTATCATTTTCCTTACCCCATGCAAGGCACAGTTAATCCCTCACAGCCATTTTTCCAGCTGAGCTTTTAAATCTTTCTCAGGATAGAACTTGGACCATGGATGGAAATGGCCATGGAAACACCGTGATTACTATTCTGCAAGGCTCTGTTCTAAGCACTTTGCATTTATTAATTCCACTTAATGTTCCTATCAATCCTATGGTGGTTTTTGCATTTTATTATTACTTATATTATTATTTTACAATAAGAAAGCAGAGGCACAGAGAGATTGATAACCAGCCCAGAGTCACAGAGCTAGCAAAACCCAAGCAGTCTATTGCCAGAGACCATGGCCTTCATCACTATGCTATGTCGTATCTTAAGAAATGAAAAACAATACAGAGAGAAATGGGATTTTTGACCATCTTTTTCAGAAATTTGTAAACATACAAAAAAAGTGAAGTAAAAAGTGTAATGAACTTTTACGGTTCCATCAACCAGTTTCAAGGATTATCTAAAACTTACCCATCTTTAATCATGTTTTTTTCATTGTTGTTTTTGTTTTGTTATTAGTTTTTTATTTTGTTTTGTTTTGTTTCTTGGCTGGATTATTTTACAGCAAATCTAGAACACTGTCACTACCTAAAACCAATGGAGAATAATTAGACCCAAAGATATTATGCAGTTGTGCTGAGACAGCCAGAAGAGGGCCAGAGGGTCACGTGGTCTTTCCTCACCCCCACTCAGGATGATTAGCCACTTTGTCCTTCACATATCTTCTCTCCCACCCACCCACCAAATGCTGTGCAGTCTTTAGCCATAGTCACACTAACAGCTTCCTGCATACTTGCATACTCCCACCTCCCCACTGGATTCTAACTTCACAAGGGCGAGGATCACAGTGTCCTAGTCACAACAGCTATCAACACTGAGTTCCATTCTTACCCAACAATAGATGCTGAAGTGTCTAGGGCAGGGGAAGGCAAAATGGGTATGTAATCTTCATAAAACAAGATGGCCAAGAAAAATGAGGCAGTTCAACTAGACATTATTTTTACTTTAAATAAAAATATTATCCCAAAGTTATAGTTGACCTTACTTAAAACCATAAATGGTCAACTTTCTTAAAAATAAAACAAAATATGTTTATACTCTAATCTCATTTCTGGATTGACCTGATCATAAGAGAATGTACAAAGATGTCAAAAGGCTCTGTCTCAAGTAGGCAATAGCTTCTCTGAATTCTAACCTCACAGGTCCCTTCCAGCCCCTTTTATCCACGAATAAAAAATTACTCCCTTGTTGCCAATGGAACAGTA